>JAJKLA010000059.1:0-163202 GCA_022432515.1 Hypoxylon sp. NC0597 | reverse complement strand
TAATAAATATATAAATAAATTAATTAATAAAGGATAATTTTCTTAAAAGACTTAAAAAAGTTATTAACTTATATAATAATCTTTAAATTTTATTAAATAAAAATCTTAATAATCTTTAAAAAATAATAAAAAAAAACGGATAAATTTATTATATATAAAATTTTTAAATTATTAATAAAAATTATATACTTAAAAAAACTTTTATTATTTAAAAAGATATTATATTATTTATTAATAAAAAAGTTTAAATATAATAACTTTATATAATATTATAAAAAATTTAATTATTTTAATATTAAAATAAAATATTTATATGAAAAAACTAAGACTTTTAACTATATAATCTTTTATAAAAAAACTTAATCTTTTAATATTAAAAAGAAATAATTAATATTTAAATTAAAATTTTAAAATTAAATTAAATATTAATTATAATTTTTAAAAAAACTTAAAAAGTTTATATATTTTTTAAAAATTATAAATTATTTTTAATAAATTTGTTTATATTATTAAGCTAATAATTTTATTTATAAGATTTAATTAAAGGTTTTATAATTAAATAAGTTATAATTTTATTTTTATTTTATATTATACTTTTTTTTTTATTAATATATTTAATGGTAATTTATATATAAAAAAATACCTTTATATATACTTAAAATTTATATTTTAAAAACATAATTATTAAAGCTTAATAAAAATTAATCTTTTAAAAAATTAATATTAAATAATTTAAAATTAAAAATTTTAAAGCTTTTTATAAAAAAATTTCTTTTAAATAAAATATATTAAATATAAGCTTATATAAAAAAACTTATAAAAATAATTAAAATATTATTATATATATTATTAAATTAAATTTATAAGATATATTTAAAAGTTTTTTCTTACTTTTTTATATATATAAAATAAATAGCTTAAAAATAACTTTATATATTATATATTTTTAAAAAAGTTTATAAAGGTTTGTTTTTTTTTTCGTTTTAACGTTAAATATAACAATAATAATAACAACAACTTATTAAAATAACTAATAAAAAGTTTAATAGTTATTTAAGTAATTAAAAGCATTTATATATGTAAATATTATTTAAGTTATATTAAACTTAAAAACGATTTTTACACGATTTATATATTATATTATATATAAAATTTTAATATTTATTACTTACGATATTTATAACTCGAGCTATTCGCGTTAAATGTAAAAGACGTATCACGTGATTACTTTTATATAAGAACATTTAATTTTATAACGCTTATAAGCTTTTATTAATACGTTAAATATATTTCGTAAAATATATTTAAAGCTTATAACACGTACACGTAATTAATAACGTTTTTAACATAATATTATTATATTATTATTTAAATATTTTATCATTATATAATTATATATTAAATACTTTTGATATAAATTTCGTCGCGTTAAAGGGAAAATGTCTTAATTGTAAGTGAGATAAGCAAATATCTGAAAGGTGTTCATAGAGGAGCCGGGTTGAGAGGGGTACGGCCAATCAGAAGAAGTCAAAATTGCGTTGCGTGATATGGCTGGAAGATGACTGGTATTCATCAAGGATAACACCACAGACGTCATCTCGACCTACCCGCTGCGTCCGGGACTTACTCATCTCATATTGGGGCAGGAAGGAAGCTACTGAGCTTAGATTCTTCCTCTTTTTGATGTAGTAAGAAGATAAAAGAAAATTAATATATTACTGCATTATTTTCCTCTTGTCAAGATCCCCATCCCCGGTCGTACCGACTCCTCCACAATGAGTAGCGAATCAGCATCGGCTTCCATCCCACCGGAGGCCATCGAGTTCGCGGGCCGCATGTATAATGCCGCGAGAGCTGGAAACAAGGAGATATTTGAGCAAGCACTGCCAGCGGGGCTCCCAGCAAACCTAACCAACGAGAAGGGAGATACACTTGTATGCGCGTTTTGATTATCGCACTCATATTGGAGTTGAACAGCTTGAAGTTAATATATGCACAGCTTATGCTTGCGGCTTATCATGGACATGCTGATCTGGTTAAGCTCCTTATCCAACATGGAGCTGACCCGAATCGCATAAATGATAGAGGCCAAAGTCCCCTGGCCGGCGCGGTTTTCAAGAAAGAGGATGCTGTAATTGAGGTATAACAACCATCATCCTATACTAAACCCTTTGTGGTCTAACATTCGACTGTCCTGTAGGCGTTATTAGAAGGTGGTGCTGATCCAGAGCACGGTTCACCTTCTGCCCTCGCTTGTTTAGCGATGTTTAAACAGGAGGATCAGTGGGGAGCCAAGTTTGCGGCAGCTCCGGGGAAGGGCAAAGCTGGGAAACCTGCATCCGGCTAATTCGTACGCGTATCCCGCGGGCTTTCAGATTTCGAGAATTTGTGAGAGGAAAGGAAAAATATTGTGTACGTTATATTGAGCGGGCGAGGCTCTAGGTCGCTCGAACCCCTGGTACTGAAGAAATGCAACTAGGATGATACAGAACACACCCCACCGTACCCATATTTGATAATTTACATGCGATTCCTATCTCTGCGCCGTATTCTCATCGGAACTTTGCCAGCTGGATGCGACACACCACTACCGAAACCCTTGAGCGTGAAGTCCTCCTGCACGTTCCTACCGTCTCCTAGTATCTCGCAGTCAAATAAGCTTACCATCAAGGCGGCAGTTAGTAGTATCTGTCGCTTCGCGAAGTGTCGACCAGGACATTGTCGCGGTCCACCACCGTAGGGAATCCAAGACCCTTCGAGCTCTTTCGTTGAGAATGTTGGAGATGTGTTATCAGGGGCACTTTTCGATCCATACTTGAGAAATCTTCCAATCCAGAACTGGTCGACGGGATGCTCGTTATTTGACCCGGTGCTCCATGCTTCAGAATCCATGTGTGCAACTGTCGTCGGCGTGACAATGACCTTTCGCCTTGGTATGACCCAATCTCGGATATTCAAGTCAACATTGTCTGGCATCCTGATGATGTAAAAGTGCATCCTGAGGCGTAAAGTCTCAGCATAGACGGCTTGGAGGACTGGTAAGCGAAGTAATTGATCGATATCAAACCGGATGCGGCCATCTTCGCCTTTGAGTGCACAGGCGTCAACCTCCGTCCGAACGCTAGCAAGCAGCTCAGTGTCGCGGTATATCTCAAAAATGGTCCAGGATGCAGCAGTGACGGAGTTCCTTGCTCTGCATAAGAAGTTAGCTTGAAGTAGCCCTAACCTCACGATGCAGGCACCGTAGCTTACGCCCATATTGCTCCGAAATCCTCGAATGCGATAGCATCGTAGTCGAAACCGTCCATTTCGAGAAACATTTCCTGCCTCTCACGGAAGAAGCTACTGCCCCAGAATGGATCATCGCCATCAGCACCGATGACGGAGTCACTGTAGTGATCTCGCGCATGCTGCTGCCAAACTTTAACGGCATCTAGCGCCCTCTTCCGAATTGCGTATGCCCTTGGAGCTAGAAACCAAGGAAAACCTGCGAAGGAGATCAGTTAAGTACGCCACTGTATACTTTTCAAGATCGTACCTTGAAGATAGGTCTGTAAGTTGCGGTCAAAATCCCAGAAATCCTGCAGAAAGTGCGGATTCAGGCGCAAGAGGTGCGGGCCGCAAAGAGCGTTGATTATTGAGACGGTGGCCTCATCTCCGACGACCTTCATCAGGTCGGCGCGATACTCCCAGTCAGATCCAACGCGGTCGTGAAAACTATGCAATTGCTGTGTTATGTTATTCGAGAATCGATTCCAAAAGGGCTGAAGCCCTTTCCCTTCCAGAAATCGGATTAGAGACTGATACACACGGTAATCGATACGGTTACGGGGCTCGACACTGCTTCCTGGGTGAGGTACATGACCGCTACCAGAATTGTCCTTGTCGTACAGACTCAGCGCCTTAGCCGGTAAGCCGAAAGCATATCCGAGGGCGAATTTGACGAAAGGGATTGATGTGCACGCCCACGAACCCCTAAAAAGTGCCTTGACGTTCTCCGGCCCGCGAATGACGTAGAATTCTTGTGTGAGGATCTTCACTAGGACTGGATGGGCACTCTGGAAGAAATTACTATAGGTACCTAGTGAGTCAGTCGCGGCGGTAAACAGGCCATCGGCATACGGGGTGCTTACTTTGGGTCTAAGACAAAGGCTCTCGGATTCCATAGATACGCAATTGGCAGACTTCCCAATAGCGGGAAGACGTAGGGGAATGTCGTGGGAATACATTTAGCATTACTGGGCTTCTTGTGTGCTTTGGAGCTGTCATACCTAGCAGCATACCAACACCAGAGCGCAGCGATTACAAGGAGAGAAAAGGCCCCCAAGTTCGCTCCGCATAGAATATCGTAGAACATGGCCTGAAAAAATAGCGTGCTCCATTAACCGGCTCACATCTAAACACGGTATTCGCCGTTACTAGGAAAAAGTTTGAATACAAGTTCGACATGTTCCGGAGCGATGGCTGTTATGTTGGTTAACCCCCTACATGAGCGCTGTGGCCCGTGCCTCAGCCCTCATAAAATAGGGGGCTCCTGTACAAGTTCAAATCAATGCAACATCCAATCTCAGCGAAACTCATCTATATTTGACTTCATTCTACTAGCTTCGTATAGCTTAAGAGATTGGGAACTCTTTTACATGCGCGCCTACTCTTTCTCCGATCATAGCTTCATCAACTAGGTACTCAGTGTCTCACAGAATCATTACCGGGACACACCATAATAAACCTAAGCGGAGATCTATCTTCAAAGTACGATTCATATGAAGGCGCGCGGTAATTATGAATTTAGTTACGGAGGACGATAGTAACATCGTGGTAAGAAATGAGATAATCATATTGAATACAGCTAGGTACCTCTAAGGTACCTATTTTTGAACAGTTTTCATTTTATAAACGCTTATTTTTAGCCATCGCACCACCAATTTTATATACGCGGACGATTACGACTAAGCAATCATTTCATTAATCCAAAGGCTGGAGAAACGTCGCATTGCTCGGAGCCTACATCGATGGTTACCGTCTGCTCTAGATACGCTCGCTTCGCCCGAGTAATACTCAGCCTGCATATCGCGCTATAACCTGGTTGGCTGCCCTAGATATGCACCTCTATGCAACATGACGGCCCCTGCCTTTGCTTCGGTGGGCAGCCTGCCTCACCTTCAAAATATCCTTTCATCTTCCTTAACTTGTTAGTTTCCGTTGTAGATACTCCCTATAAACCCTAGCGAAAGATGGAAGTTGTCGGGGCGATAGCGAGCTTCGTCGCAATCGGTCAAGCGCTTGCAGCTGCTCCAAAAATTATAGACGCGCTGAGATCTTTAGTTGAGGTTAGACAAGAGTTTCTCGATTTGCTCAATGAAGTCAGTGCCATCCGCATACCTTCCCGCCAACCTCAAGGCTGCCGTACTAAAACCCTTAGGTGGAACTGCTTAATTCTTTTGGGAAGCTCATTAGGGAGAGGATTGATGAACTGTCGAATGACGACTCGATGCCGCAACCTACGCTGCTGCGAAGCGTTGCGAGCGACTTGGCATTGATTGTGACGCAGATCGAGGACCTCACTCGAGACTGCCAGGCTGGATGGAAGAAAAATGGACAGTTCAAAATTGCCAGGCTGAGATGGCTTAAGTATCGAAGGAGACTCGCATATTTAACTGAAAAGGCAAAAAAGAACCGCGAATACCTACAGCTTATTTTTAGCTTCACTTCCCTCTGCGCTTCAACGTATGCTATACTCGCCACTCATTCCAATCTTAACCTAGATTCCATGCTAACTTGGTACAAGGTCGAACGGAAAGATGATTTTGGATATTCATACGATAGTTACTACTCAAACAGCGTCACAGACCGTACTTCCGGATCCATCGCAATCCATGAGCCAAGAAAATCGTTCTAGCGACACCCTCCAGGGTTCTAACGACGGCACTGAAGTAATAGATGAAGATATCATTACGGCAACTAGCAGCATTAGCCTTGCTACTATTTCCAATAATCCTCATCGATCAGCATCGTCTAGTATAGCTAGAGGGCTCACACAGCAGATACTCTCTAGCGAGCGACCAATCCAAAAGATTCAACCGCTAGTAAAAGTTACAGCTACCATAAGATCTTGTGTCGGGAATTGTGCCTGCCAATGCCACTCACCGGTTTTCCAGAACAGACCACATTCCGCTATCCTGCCCGTTCTAGGATGGCTTAATGGGGCGTATAACAGTGTTCTCCATTTCGGCCCCCGACGCTGCGATATACTCACTTGTCGACGATCTTGCTCTCCAGTCCACCTGAATATCCGTTTTCCACTCCTATTCTGCTCTCGGGTGCTTGAAGCGAGATTGTCCATCAGCAGCATCGCCGGCGCTGGTGCCTCGCTTCACTTGCGCATCCCCCGCCAGTTATCAGGCCATGAGGAACTCTGGTTGGAAATCTCATCGGGAAAGATGGAAATACTACGTCTGCGCTTATCGAGTAGAGAATTCTCTCCAATCGATCATAATGGGCAGGCAAACCCCTTAGAAGTGAGTTTAAGGCTGTGTAAAATGGCTGTCAATGCCAAAGCAATTTCGGCTAATAGTTCATATAGCATGCTATAATGCATAGCCAGTACGAAGTAGTGTCAATGTTTTTGGAAGAGTCAACGTCCATATTTCGAGGAACTAGCTTTGGGGAGTACGTATCCACCATATTTCTGCTTTACCGCTTATCTCGTCCTTACCTGAATCACAGACGCGCAGCAGCATATGCTAGGCGCCATCTACCACAAGGTGGACTTCCTGACGAAAGGGCGACGGCCATCTTGAAGAAAGTAATTGCACTTGACGAAGATATCGATGATTATTTCCCAATTCACGAGGCAGTACGGGGCTATGGTGACCTAGTCGCAACTCTGACCCAATCTTCCGAAAGCATCAATAGGCTTGATAGCCTTGGACGAACACCTCTCCACTGGGCTATAATCCTTGATAACGTCGAAGCCATCCGACAATTGGTGGCTCATGGCGCCAACCCGGATACCCGCGACCATCGAGGCATCACCCCATTAATGGTAGCCACATGGCAGGCGAGGTATGATTGCATTCGCGGTCTAATTGATGCTGGGTGTGATGTCAATATTACTGATGGATTCGGCCAGTCTGCACTCTGTCATGCATTAGACTCCCCTGTCGAGGGCTCGGCAAAGGGGGTGGGCCTCCTGTTAGATTGCGGTGCTCAGTTGGCCAAAGTTCCTTCTGGCTTTGTAAGCGCACTGGACTACCTTGCGGGAAGACCCAACGCGACAGAGATTGAAGAAAAGTTCCAATTAATTTTCCGCACCGGAGATAGGTCAGAAGGGAAGAATGGGGATGCTGTAATGCGGGCACTTGCCATGAATAAGAGGACGCTAACTCGTTTAATGGTCGATGCTGGTTGCAAGCTTAATGAAGCCCCAGGTCAAAGGAATGCTCTGTTTACCGCTGCATGGCATAATAATGCGGAAAACATGGCTATTTTTGAAGAAGTCAAGTTCATGGTGGACGTACGAGTACGAGATGACGATGGAGACACGCCGTTGGATATATTCAACTCGAAGCTGGAGAGTGACCCCTTATTGTGCACGGGGATGAAGATATACCCGAATTATGACGATATTAAAGCATTCCGTGGGTTACTCGGATCTGTCAGGGATCTCTATCTTACTACAGAGATTGAAATTTTGGAGATAGTCGTTGCGCATCTTAAGGCGCAGGAACACGCGCTTGCGCGGGAGTCTTTGCAACATGTTATACAGGAGAAGCTTCACTGGATTATACCAGCCGAATACAAAACATTCCGGGCTATCGATGTCCAGATCAAGGAGGAGATGACAGAGGCTGCCATCGAGTCTTTAGAGGAGTTTATCGAGATATCAAGAGCGCGGATCGGGACCGACCCTTTTGATGGCGACTATTGCCGAAGATCTAGCCTTGAGGACCAGTGTCTAGTTATTCTAGATTTACCTTGAAAAAGAAATAACCTTATCTTATACGGGATAACTCATGGTTTTCATATATTTTGTACCTCTCAGATACCTAAGGTCGGGAAGCTTGCTGTTAGTCTCACGATACAGACATTATCTTAAGCAAAAAAGGGAGAACAAACCTCACCCAGATGTCATAAACCTTAGATACTACCTAAAGTATAAAGCCGATGGCTCCGTTCCATACTAGAAAGTCCATTTTGAATTGCACACCCTATCTCTATTTGTGCAGTGCCTATCTTGAGTGGCCCAATTGGATGGTAGCGGCTAATAAACAACCCTCCATACCGAGAGACATTGGATGATCAACCGTGATTATTTAGTTGCTGCCAGTAACGCCCTACATAGGTATTTAATAACTTACTCCTATGCTTCAGCGTTTTTAACATTATTCGCCCTATTATTTTATATAATGGCTACTATAGCTCGTGCAACGATGTTCACTCTCCTGCTACCGTTCCTAGCGTCCACGACCCCGACTCCAACAAAAGCCAGTGACTGCGGCGAAGGAATTTCGTGGACCGTGACAGGGCTACAGCTATCAGATATCGCGACGCCGAATCCGTTTTCTTCTAGCCAAATCGACAGGATGAGAAAGCTGGATTTCCATGTATCCGGCCCCACGCTCGCCCAGGAGCACCGGTGTAGGATCAGTACGAACTACTATCAGGGCAAGACAACGTACCAGTTTAGCAACTGGACGTACCGATGCTGGGACTTGGACAAGGTGCGTCTCGGAGACACGGAGCCGGTGGACCCTGCGCTCTCGTTCAAGTTTGATTCTGCGGCCGCGGACAGCGATACCGCGCACCCGGCTCAGTTCTGGTTGAAGCAGGAGCTGGAGTGCGAATCAGGGTGAGTGCTACGCACGAAATTTCTAGAAAGTATTTATTAATCCGGATACATGAATAGGAGCGTGAAGGTGGAGGCAAGTATGGGAATCACGATGTACTGCGGGCTGCCGTATCTCCCCAACGGATGTGGACCATGCTTTGAGTATCAGTGTAATGGCACGACGTTTGTCATTCATTCGGATTGAACTCGCGAGGAGTAATGTGATTTATTCGTTAAGCATCCGGCGTAGGAGCATTTTGTTAATGGAACTAAACGTTCCAGACTTCTCTGTCTTCATGCTTCTAAAAACACAATGCTACAGTGTTGTGGCCCTGTCATTGGAGAGGTATTACAACTGTTACATTGTCTCTCTTGTTCCTGAACGAAGCTTAAATCGCCAATCCACGCATTCCGCTGGCGCTACATATCTCGTAGCTTGAGGCCTTCCACTGTATCGGCCAGGTTCTGATCAAATAAGCCCGAAAGGTTACAGCTGTGTGCAGAGCCATATCTGTTGCCTGGAGTGGTCCAGCGCGGGGATTCGAAGTTCCGCACCATCTCCATAGCTGATGTGATGCTGTATCCAGAGTATGGAGGTTCTAGTCGCGAATAAAGGATCCCCTTCTTATGCATCTGTATAGTGAGCGCGCCTAACAACATTGACGAACACTCGAATCGACATCCAGCTTTTCCATCGCATAAGAGTTCAAGAGTACCATATATGTGAGTAAATATTTGATGCAGAAAATTTTGCCTCCGCTCTTCAATCTTATCTATTGACAAAATTAGCTTGCTCCTTGAATACCTAAGGTTGATGTCTCCTGCTTACCGGCTACCGATACGATCGGGAGGTCTAACGTTGGTAGATACCCTCGGCAGTGTAGCACGGCCACTTTCGTTGCCTTCTTGAACAGAGCCCCCCTCTCAAGCACAGACGCGACGAGGATCCATAGAACAAGGTCTCGGTTAAGTGTTGTCGGAACAGTGTCTCCCAACTGATCAATCCATATGTCCGACCAGAGCGCAACTGCCTCGTGGCATTTATAATAGTCGACGAGAACGGCAATTTTAGCCAGCATCTCGAGAGTAATGGATCTGGGAACCTTGCGGTTGAGGCCGTGTATGACTTGCATCAGGATAAGCATAGCATTTTCATCCCAGTCCCGAGCTTCGATGTGGCGGCAGCTGTCCGAATGGACCTCAGTCGCTTCTTTCCAGGGCCCTCGCAGCACGGACTTGAAGTACTTGGAAGCCAAAACCAGATGCCTCGAGGAAACACGGAATTCGACAGGAGGTAATGACCATGTAAATTCATATGACTTAGGCAGCGCTGGTTCTTGTTCGGGGGAGGCTTTTGGCTGGTTGCTATCATCGACATCGCTGGTAGGTTCGCTATCACTATCAAATGGTGGAGGCGGAGGCGGAGGCTCTTCATGAGAGGAGGTCGCCTTTTCTTCGCAGTCTTCGTACCAAACAGCAAATGGTGATCTCGGGCTGCGAAGGGTAAGTATAGTATCGCCTTCGGAGTCAAGCTCATATACTGTCATCTTCGGGGTTTTCATTAGGTCGCGATGGAATTGTATACAGGGTTCAGTGTTATCACAGTTTGATTGAGAAGCTTACATTACGAAGGCTTAGGTACCTAATACAAGGTACCTTAGGCAGCGCATCTAAGTAAGCTGGAGTGCCTTACGCGCTGTTAGGCGTTTACCGTTGGCTTTAAGCAAATCAAACCGCGTTTCAGGCCCGGTCAACCCACGTAGGTAGGCCATCTGCATACGACGTGACATGTGATAGAATTAGCCCTGAGGAATGAAATAACATGCATAAGGCTGTGTTGGGTACCAAGAAATATCAGCTGCAACAGTAGGTTTTCATTATCGCGCCTTTACGCACATCTCTCGGATCGTTCGGTGAAATTCTGGCGACTTGAACCCTCGACTTGTTCTCTACAATCGGTTGGGGTGGACCTGAACTACATAGCTAATATGTTCACGATACAGCCAATACATTCGAATCCATTGTTCGTTTTAGGCAATCACCTAAATCCTCTTACACGCTACCTCTAGGTACCTAGGACTAGCCACCCCTGTACGCGTCGCGCCGATTAATCAGTAACACCTCTACTTTCGCAGATTCCCTGGTCACTTCGAATGATATATGGTGAAGAAATGAATTCGAATATGAATTCTTGAGTTTATCACTGTGATGCTTGAACTAGTATACTAGACACGCATCCCCTTCTTATCTAAATGTGGGCTTGTCCAGCCACAAACGAATCTTATCTAGCGCACAGATGTCGTGGCTTTCCTTAGACGTGGTGTAATCATCTCCATCCTCAGTCCAACCGGGTGTCCCACGACTTGCCGTTAACTTAGCCCCTATCTTATGACAGGATCCAAAGTCAACAAGCACTGGCTCGCCGTGAGCCTCGTTCACCATAATGTTCCCCGGGTTGATGTCGTTGTGAGCAAGACCAATTGAGTGAAGGTGACGGATGGCAGACTCCAAGCTACGCAAGAATCTTTCCTTGTCCACAGCCTTTCCTTCCTTCAGAAACTCGCGGAGGTCATATTCGTACCCGTCCAACATGAGCCCAGTAATGCGGCCCCGACGAACGCGGCAGCCGTGAAATTTGACGATGTTGGGGTGTTGTTCGTGCTGGGAAATGTGTTGCAATGCGGTTGCTTCCTCGAGCAGTGTGGCCGGTATGATAAAGACACAATCCTCCTCTTTATACCAATCATAGTCCTTTATTGGAGGCCGCTTGATATACACACCTTTTAGCTCTGTGGCGGGGGCTAAATTAAAACTTTCAGGAGCCACGCTGAGCAACGGCTCGGATTCAGGTAGAAGAGGGTAGATTTCTTCATCGGGAATTAATGCAAGTGCAGATGAAACTTCCTCAAGTGACATTTCGAGTTTGGGCTTCTGAACCTGTCCGAAGTATGCATGATCGTTGGCATCAAAATATGTGAAGGATGTATATAAGAAATCCTCACGGGCTCCCTGACTTCCAAGAATGAAAGATTCTGCCAAGTATTGAAGATTCTGCCAGGACTTGATATTCGGAGTCATGTTCAGTTATCTGATACAAGGGCTATATGTAGGCACTTACCACTATAGGCAGATACCCATTCTCATAAGAGGTAGACTTCTATATAATTTCTTGAATTAAAACTGAAAATTCGAGTTTCAAGATACCCCGCACCATTCATGTTACACAGTGGCTGGACAAGAAGACGACCTCTTTTGCGCCTCTAGAATTTGCTTCGCCATCCAACGGATATAGAATGCATGCCCCAGGGATCTAGAGAACAACGTGCTAACGTTGGATTTCAAGAATGACCGAACAGCTTACCGAAGGAACCTCTTTACAAGCCATAGATATGTAGTTTTTAATATGATCTCCTACGTTTAATAGTATATTTTGCTAAAATACCGCCCTAGCTTAAGGGCCAGGTGCTATATGCTAGCAGCATCTAAGATGAGTCTCATAGTGAGGTGAGGTGACCCTCTATTACAGTGCAGCGCTCTCTGAAAGGATGTCGGGTCATGAATTTCACTAAACTCCAGACGCCGGCGTGCTGCACCCAGCACACCCGTTTACAGTGCTTCCAGCACCACCACCGTCTGCCCTACACCCTTCTAAGCCACTGTATTACCGTCTAAGAGACTCAATCCACCACACCAATCTGGCAACTAGCTCGAATCTCCGCGAGATCAGAGGCGTCTATTGTAGAAAGCGGGAGTTACACCAAAGGCTTTAAGAGCCGTTTTGTCGTTACAGGTTTAGGTTAACCGTCCGACAATTAATCCGCCGAAGAACGACGTGTGTCGCGACCTTAGTATGTAGCGAAACATGGACAAATTGGCCCAGCGACCTGACAACGATGTAGGGCTGAGGAACTATCTCAGCTGACCTGCCCTCTGAAGCCGACACTTCAAACTGCGTCTGAGTCGCAGGCCTCTGACTTCAGGGTCAGCGAGTAATACAGGTAGTCCTTCCGCCACCGGCGTCATCATGTCTCAGGACCATCCAACTGCCGCTACTCGATTGGCAAGCCCTACACCAGGCTCTGTAAGAAATGGCTGGCAGTCAACCAGATATGGATATGGGGTTGCTATTGTATCTTTTCTATTAACATTTTTTTTCATCCCCAAAATCCAGCACTGCGATGGTGATCCCATTTATGGGCCGATTTCTAACCCGGTCGGTGTTTGCATAATGCCCCTCGGCGGGCCTAATAATTGATTGAAAATCTTACAACTACATCAACTGGAAGTTGAAAATAACATCGCGCTGCGCTTGCTTTTCACATTTGAATACATCATGGATGCCTTAGGTACATGTAGCTTAGTGCTTAACCAGGTGAGATGGAGCCTTTTACGTTACCGATAGCTAGACCACTGGATTTGGCATTTTAGCGAACCAGGTTCTCCGCATACAGCGTACCGTCGCGACACCGCTAGCGACCAATCAGCCTATCATCGCCAAGCGTAATAGACGTTATCTCCAGGTACCTACCTAATCCAGGAGGTAGCAATGATAAGCCCTGATATCCTCTAGCTGCATCCGGCATATCTGCCCTAGCATACGACCACCGGGGGATGGAACGAAGCTATATCGTCACCCGGCAAACGGGGCCGACGAGGTGATATGAGGTCTCAATCAGTAAGCCAAGCCTTTTTACGATCGGCAGCACGGCCGATGGAGCGTTCCCCATGTCGTGCTTCGGGAACACATTAATACCTCCAATGCTCCGGTAGCCAGCGACTCATCTTACCATTCTCTCTTCACGTCCTTCGTGGCCTGGGGCGCAAATTACCAGGTTTAAATCGCATCAAATCTCGGTCCAGCGCCATTCCAGAGATGCGTTTTAGAGACTCGGGCGAAAGCCCCCGAGCGGTCGCGTTGACCGTCTTGGCCGGCACACTGTTAGGAAATTACGCGTGGGCCGCACCATATGTTCCGCAGAGCGATCCGTTTAAAGTGCTCGATCCGCAGAACTGGGTGAATCCAGATAACATGACCTGGGAGGACTATAAAATTCCTCCGGGCACGTCATGGAACGACCCAAGCCGTAAGGGCTCTATTCGGAACTTCAACATCGCTCTCGTTGCGGTTGACTATCCGGACAAGCCGTTCGTCATCACACAAGCGCCCAACACGACCGTATTTGGTAATCCGTTACCGATAAAGTACGGGCTAAACCGCACGGAGGTACCGGCCTTCTATCGGGATTTTCTCAATAAGCCTAGTGACCTCAACCACAATCGTACTCTGCACGAGTACTGGCTGGAAGATTCCGGAGGTCGCTTTGGCGTGGACCTAACCGCCTTTGGGGCTTACTTGCTACCTAGTCGTTCATACCAGTACGGCATAGACGACGAGCGAGGCGGATTTAACGAGGGTGCCTGTCCCTCAGAAGGACCTTGTTCGATCGATCTTCGGACTGACGCCTTAGGAGCTTGGCGCGCCGACGTGGGCAACGAGACAGCCGACTCTTTCGAGCTAGTCTTCATCCTCTCCGCAGGTCAGGACGAGTCCTCGACATGGCAAGAATTTGGCGAGATCAAATTCCAGACTCCAGAGGATGTGCCGGACGAGTTCGGACCTCCGAACGACGACGAGCTGCCCAACTACGCTCAGACGAGATACGTGGACTGGACTTCTTGGCAAGCGGCAAGTGCCATCTGGCCGAATGCCGGTGGTGGCTCGTCTACACAGGCTGAGAGTTCCGGGATGTCGACTTATGCGCACGAACTGACACACTTACTCGGCATTGGCGACAATTACAATAACCCGTACGGCATCCCGGCGCGTCGTGCGTATACTGGTCCATGGTCGATGTTATCCAGAGGCAGCTTCAACGGACCGGGTGGTCCGCACACGCGCTGGCAGATCCCAGCAACCCAGGGAGGCTCTCTTGGCTCGCTGCATACCATGGGAGACAAGATGCGCATCGGTCTGGTCGCCAATTCAAGCGTGCTCATGGTATCCCGCACCGCACTACCCAGCTCTGGCCCCGTCGTAGCCGAGATCACCGCGCGATGCATCAACCCAGGCGAGGACGAATTGATGGGCCTCCACGTCATCATGGGCACCGACCTCTCCGCGCCTTGTAACACCAGCACGGACCCTCTCTGCGACGGCGGCCGGTACAACAACTACGACATCGAGGTCATCGACCGGATGGGCGCCGACTCGTTCACGCCAGACTCAGGCGTCATGATCAGCAAGACGAAAGACGTGGACAACGCGCCCTTCCAGTGGACCATCGACGCCAACCCGCAGGACATCAACGTCGTCGACTTCTACCGCCCCGACGGCACGCCCTCCATGCTGACCATCGGCGACTACCGCCAGCTCGCCGACGCGCTGTTTCACGCGGGCACCAACTCCGGCAGCCAGTATGAGTACGTCGACGAAGCGAATAGGCTGCACTTCTACATTGTGGATATCCGCCGCGACGATGCCGGCGTGCTGCACTACACCGTAGGCGTGCGCTCACTCGACGGCAGCGGAGCGAGCACCTACGCCGTCGACCTGAGCGAGGGCCAAGTGGCGGAGGGCCCGCTGGCTAGGGCAAGCGTCAGCGGGGTGACGTGCGCGTTTCGTCTGACGAACTCGGGGGTCTACGCGGATGGCGGCGCGGAACACCCGCAAGACCTGTCTGCGTACTTGGGCTCCGACATCTACCGGCTCAGCGCCGAGGTGGATGGGGAAGGGTGGCGCGTTGAGGTGCCGAATGCGCTGGCCACGGCTAAGTTCGGCGCAGGGAGTATGGTTAACGTGGCGGTTGGCGCGACGGCCGATGCAGATAGTAAGGCGGTTGTTAGGTTGATTGCTAGGTCTGAGTCTGATCCTAGTGTTTCTATTTCTAAGGAGTGCCAGGTCAGGAAATGACATAGTTGATGAATAAGACATCTTTGGTTGCCAGCATTGCCGGGTCAAGGGAGAGCGCGGCGCTGGTGCGCTCTGCGGCGTATGCGTAGACTTGATCTGACCCAACCGCCTCCGAGACATATTCAACATCACTACTTCTCCCAAACGATATACGGCGTAAATGTCCTTGAGTTCTTCTTCCATGGTTAGTAGATTAATTGCTCTATGTTTCTGCTTAAGCTTTTTTGGGGGACCATTCCCGTTCAACCACGAAGCATCTCAATTAGACAAGTACCCGACCTGTACGGCAAGGAAGGAAACCCAGTGGATCCCGAGACGATACAACGTTGGGAGGAGAGAAGAGGTTACTGGAATATGTAAAGGTCAGCAGAGACCACCGACTATCGACGGTTTGAAAGTCTCGAGAATGCGTGGGATAACAGCTTAGCCTACGTCGTCAGAGTCTTCCATTCGGTAGGAGAGCCAGATTTTCATAGCCTAGTCCTTGAATCGGCATCCTTAGTGCGGTCGCCAGTAGATGTGGATGAGGTTGGGATTGGAAATAGTATTACACCATTACTATAGCCGCACTCCAGTGCCGTTGACGATTTGTCCGCAATTATGACGAATATCAAGCCCCGATGTTCTACTAGTACTTCTAGAGATTATTTATAATAGGGAAAATAACTGATGCACTGGGAACTAATTAGTGTCTCTCCACGTTAAACTACCCCTATCTAGGTATGGATGAAGTGGTGCCATGAGTAGTATGGAGCCATGTTAGTAAAGGATTGGGTAATCTAGAAGAAAGCTTGACAAATGCTCTGATGATTTCGATCCGACTCACGTATTAACTAAGTCATATGCTTACATTATGTTCTACGACATCAGACATCGTAAATGTTGACTCCCTATATGTCGACTTAGGCTAGTTACCAATGGCGAGAATCACGGTTGCAATCGTCGGTGCTAATGGTGAGACTGGCTAGTCCCTCATAAACGGCTTATTAAACTCTCCGGATACAGAATTAGTAAGTGACCTTACAATAACCTAAATTGACTCATCTTCATGGTACTGATAGAGTAGGATATCACTGCTTTAACGCGAGCACAGTCGCTCAACAAACCGGCAAATGTCGAGCTGCGGGAAAAGGGCGTCAAGGTCGTACCCGTGGACTTGAATGGTCCGCAGGAAAAGTTAGTCGACCTCCTTTCAAATATTGACGTCGTTATCTCCGCCATTTTCTTCCATAGCCTCGCGGATGAGATACTGTTGGCCAACGCTGCAAAGGCGGCTGGTGTTAAACGATTTATTCAGTCCGCATTTATGATCATCATGCCGCCACGGGGAGTTGTAGACTTTCGTGCGAAGGTAAGGGTTACCTCTACTCTATCTTACCGCAATTGTGATAGCATTGCTCATTCCATTATAGAAAGAAGATAATTTGAACTACATACAGATGCTTAGGTTGCTCTACACCTATATCACTGCGGGTTGGTGGTACCAGCTCTCGCTTCCTCACCTTCCCTCGGGCCGCTTTGATAATGTTCTTCCTTTGGGTATGCCTGACTTTCCTATCGGCTTGGACGGGAATGTTCCGAGTGCGTTGGCAGACACCAAAGATATTGGGCAGTACGTGGCTAGAGTCATCAGTGATCCACGTACTCTGAACGAAAGAGTACACGTGTATAATGAAGTTTATACGTAGAATCAGATCTACAATACGGTAGAGAGACTTACTGAGGAGAACCTCCCTCGCGAATATGTCAGTGTCTCACTCCATTCCCATATCTACTCGTATTTTTCAAGGCAGATGCTAACGTCGTATGTTCCCGGCCGGGTTTCAGAAGAAGATGCGATTTCTCGCATTGATAGCGATAGAAGAGAGCTCAATAATACTCCCGCGGACCCCACTACAATGAATACCCCTGAGTATGCTGACTATCTGGGCTATCGGAGTGGCAAAGAGCTGTATCCGGATTTTCAGTTCACCAGGTTCGAAGACTGTAAAAGAGGTGCTTGATGGGAGAGCTAAAGGGGTCTATCAAGATAGGAAGGGACAATACATCGATGGTGCATAATGCGTGGCCTAGCATCATCCTAATTTCTATTTACCTAGGAAATGGCAACACGGTTAATGTAGCACGCTCGAATTGGTATCTTGTGTATCTGTTATCTCCTTGTCTTCAAGATGGCGTCGTACCGAAACGTAGCCACATTCTGACAGTTAGCGCAACAAAGCCACCACTATTTTTGACATTCACGGCCAATTCTCAGATAAATTACTTGCGGTTCGTAGGGACTACATGTCGGGAAAAAAAGGAGAGAACGGTCCGCTCTAGGTAAAACGCTGAAAAAAAAGAAAGCAAAACATACAACACCAGGGATTCGCTGGTCGTCACCGACCCAACTACTAATCTGGCCCTATCTGGCTTATCTATGGGAGAGCGGACGGGATCCCGAGTTTTCCAGATGGTATGGTCGTATGTGCTAGACGAGTGCATTAATTTTGATTATATGTCAATCTCTTTTAGCATCAGGGTGACAGGGTCAAGTATTGGGCGAAGTTGTGATGAAGCACGTCACAAATCAGCATCCTCAACATCATCCAACATGACCAACCTCTCAGGTCCGAATCTATTATCCGCATTAAACTCGCTGTTAAACTTCATCGCTATAGACATTGTCTTGACGTCATGCACATTGACTCGGCAAACGATGGGCAACAATGACATCCTCGACTATATACTGACGGAAAACGGTGAGGTAACGGTAACATTTAAATACCAACTCTGTGTCACGCCAAAGACAGCTCATTCGTTCGGAAGTACACGCGAAATTGTGATACATCAGAAAATATGTTCGGTTCAAGCAACAAGTTCGACCCCAATACTGACGTCCCTGACTTAAGCGGCAGGGTCTTCGTGGTGACGGGCGGTAGCGCGGGCATTGGGTACGGCATCTCGGCACATATTCTACAGCACGGCTGCGAGAAGTTGTACCTACTTGGCAAGAAGGAAGAGCACCTAGCCGAAGCAGAGGAGGGGCTGAAGAAGTACGGCGACATCTCGCGCGTCGAGTTCATCCAAATCGAGCTGGAGGACTTAAAGCACACGGACAAAGTAGCGCGGGACCTAGCCTCCAAACTAGACCGTCTCGATGCCCTGATCCTGAACGCCGGGCTCGGCGTGGGCAAGTACGGCGAGACGAAGGACGGGTTGGATAGCCACATGCAGGTGAACGTGATCGCGCAGCATCACATCGCAAGAATCCTACTTCCGAAACTCATCGCGACGCGCAACAGCCGTCTATGCTTCCAATCGTCCGAGTTCCACCGCTTGGGCACCAGCGAAGTTGAATTCAGGGACGTTGCGGAGATCAATCGGGATATTGGGCCGACCAAGCTGTACGCCCGCACGAAGCTCGCCCAGGTCTTGTTGTGTAGGGCGTTTCACCGCCGCAAGCTGCGCGGCGAGCTGGGTCTTGTGCCCGGGATGGCGCCGTGGATCAATGCGACGCACCCTGGTGGTGTAGCGACCGATCAGCCGAAGCAAGCTGAGGACGCATACGGGACAATAGGCAGTTTACTGATCAAGGCCGTGAAGCCCCTCATGAAGGATCCGATTGATGAGGGCTGTCGGCCCATGTTGTTCGCTGCGACAAGTGACGCTGTTGCAGAGGAAAAGATTGATGGCCAGTATATCGTGCCAGATTGTAAGATATCAGATGTTAGCAACCAGGCCAAGGACGAGGAGTTGCAAGAACGTTGCTGGCTGCTAGTCGAAGGAATCTTAAAGGAGAAATTAGGGTCTTTGCCGTACGATACGGATTAGGTACCTAAGGTAGTGGAAGATGTGACTGGTGATGAGGTTGAAAAATTGACACATCATTATATAGGTAGGTAGGTATCTTAAGTGCTTAATCCAAAGTAACGTTATCGCATTTACATTTTTGTTAATCCGTAAAGAAAGGGGTGAAGATGTTGTGAATCGAATCGTAAAATATTATTTCATTCTCATACCAGATCAATTTTATACTCCATTGCAAGTCCTGAAGTTCACTTCTTGCTAACGCAAGTTGCACAGAAAATGTTACCCTATTACCTCCAACTCCCCAAGATTTATTCCCCTTACACATTGTACACAGGCTTAGTCGGCGCATACCCAACAAGGCGATCGCCCTGGCTCGGCATGAACTTCTTCTCCTTGTACCACGTCTGAGCACCCTCTGACAACTTCTCCACTTCACTGAAGCTGAACTCCTTCTTGGGGAGCATGTCGTAAACTCCCCGTGACCACTCAGGGGCAATATTGTAGATCTGAGCCAGATATTTTTTCTGAATAACCGTGTCAGTACCTAAAGTAGCAGAGACAAGCGAAGTGGCTATAGGGATATACCTGAATCAATGGAAACTTGACAAACTTCAGCAGCTGTGCAGTGTTGTAGCAAGTGTTCTTCCGCTCCTTTTCGCCCATCACATGCCGCCAGAGCTGGGTTGCCTGCTCATAGTCGCTCTTCTTACCTTCATGCCACTGCAAAATTCAGCGTTAGTAAGCTACACTTGAAATAATAAATCAACACAAAACCCAATTGACTCACGTAATGGCTCTTCCGGCTACAAATATTATCCGCGACCATATACGCCGGCTCCGCCGCATCAGGGCGGAACTTGTGCTGGAAGCTATTCGGCACGTAGGAGGGATTGCCGCCATGATTCGCATCAACGCGCATCTGGCCGTCGAAATTGACTGAGCTGAACGACTGCGCCATGAACGGGCAATTGACGGGGATCTGGTGCAGGTTGACGCCGATACGGTGGTACTGCGCATCCCGGTAGAAGAACATGCGGAACTGCAGCAGCGGGTCGGGCGAGTCACCGATGCCGGGGACCATGCTGCCCGGCGAGAAGGCCGCCTGCTCGACGTCCCGGTGGAAGTCCTCCGGGTTCTTGTTGAGGACTAGGCGACCGAACTCCTCCATGGGGAATTGGTCGCGCGGCCACACTTTGGTCACGTCGAAGGGGTCGAAGCCTAGCTTGGACGGGTCCGCGTCCTCGGGCTTCATGATTTGGATCTTGGCCGTCCACTCGACCTGCTCGCCGCGCTCGATCGTGTCCCAGAGGTCGCGCTTAGAGTAGTCTGGGTCCTCGCCCATCTTGCGCATGGCCTCGTCGTATGTGAATTGCTTCTGCCCGTGCTTGGCGATGAAGTGGTACTTGATGTACACGAATTGGCCTTGCTGGTTGATCCACTTGAATGTGTGGCACCCATACCCATGGTTAAAGCGCCATCCCACGGGTGTGCCGTGGTCGCTGAAGAACATGAGACCCGCATGGTTGGACTCAGGCGTATTGGCCAGGAGGTCAAATAGGGCGTCCTGGTCCAGTAGGAAGTTCTTGGGGTCGCGATATTGCGACCGGATCACATCGGGTCCCTGGATCGGGTCGCGGCAGAAGAAGATGGGCCAGTTCAGTCCCACAATATCGTAATTCCCTTCCTTAGTATAGAATTTGATGGCGAATCCTCGCGGGTTGCGGGCTTCGTCTGGGTACTCCCGACCAAGTGTCACGGTAGAGAAGCGGATGAAGATCGGCGTCTTCTCTCCGGGCTTCTGAAGAAAGTTGGCTTTCTAACCCAATTGTTAGTCCTGTCGAATTATTTGGAACTATCGATCCCATATCTCCTGGCCACTTACAGTGAGGTTGGATACGTCCTTTGTGCACTCGAAGTAACCGAATGCTCCACTTCCGCATGGATGTACCATTCCTGATACCTCGTCAGCTTTGATTTAACCGTGATTCAATCCTCGATTGCTCACTTTCCAAGTTCTTCGACCGGTTGAAGTGCTGTTGTTTCCTAGGTAGGTTATAGCTCAGCGATATTCGTCAAATCCCGGACTACTTGTGCCTACTCACTGGAACAGAAAGACATCACTAGCCACAGGGATGCCGCCAATAGTCTTGCTATGACATCTATTCCATAAAGTCAGCTCCGTCCTATATTAATCAAAATTTCGAATACTCACGCGTCTGGGAATGGAATGCCCTCGTTGTTGGTGAAATAGGGCGCATCATCAGTTCTAATGCCACCGGACACGCAACCCGAGATCTTAGCAGCGATATCTGCCGGGCCTTCATTGGCACTCATCATATGAGACATCCGGTTACCGCGGGACTCGCCGCCAGTGGAGCTCTGGATGCCAGTTTTAATGGCTTCCAGTGGATGCTGAGTGATGCTCCATTGGTTGCTGTTTGATGTACCACCGGCAGTGTTTGAAGTCATCTTGACTACTGAATGTAAACGAAAACTTAATGTGAGCGGTGTAGGCTACGGATGGCTATCGGCTGCTGTTCATGAGCAGACTTGGATATGAATATTTGGCGCCATTTATGAGATTGAAGACTGCCATGCTCGTTGAGTCGCCGTTCCACGACATCAACTAATTGTCCTGATGTCAACGTGACGAGAAAACGCGCGGGGTACTATATTATTACTCCTCAAAGTTGAAACTCACATGCTCCTTGGCCAGGGAAAGCCACTGAGTGGTATCGTCGTCGTCAATGATTTCAAGCATGATCCGGGGGAAAGGGTCCGGGGTCTAGTCCCCCGAATCTACCACGGGTGAGAAGCCACATGACCAATCATAATGTGCAGAACTGCGCTGACCGATATAAGCTTAAGCTCAGCATTCGGCCTCTAGTGAATGTGGTGACGAATTCAAGGAGAGATGTCTCCGAATATTGAGGCTGCATACTTCGGGATTTGAGACGTTGAAAAAGTCTAGACCGACGTGTTCAACAAATCAAGCCCGTCATAGAAGTAACAAACTTACTCCAATGCCGCCTCCGCCTCCGGGTCGTTCTGTCATTACACCCTCATTCATGTACGAGCTACTAATCATATTTTATTCTCTTAACATGTGTGTAGTACAACGAAGCTCCTATTTACTAATAATTAGGTTCTCACTGGACTTCGTCCTTACATTGACCCACAGGAGCAACTCCATCTAATGCCGTGATAGCGTTACCTTGCATACAGTAGGACAATCGAATGCATGCCGCTAGACATAGTGTGTTTGCGATTTGTACTTTCCTCTTTCAAGATCTAATTGAAGATTAGCTACATCTTAATCCAACGTCGGGAATCTCAATCTAAGCCTCAGATCGAGAAATCTGGGTCTTGCTAGTAACATCTTGGCGGCTTCACACAAACCAATAAAGTCAATAGAAATTAAGACGAACATAATCGGGTCGTCGCGAAACTAAATTTTTATTTATGTATCTTTGAATGTATACCTAATAAATGCTAAATGCTGTCATGAAATTAAAAACTACTAATAAAAAATTTGTCATAACCCTTTTATATGCCCATTCTAACCAAATCACCAACCCATTCCTCACCTCCCGTATTTGCAAACCAATCACGAATCTCTAACCCGAAATCACCTTTCGCCTCCCAGTTGAGCTGCCTTATAGCAGAGCAAGGGCAGCCACACCAGCCGCGACGGCACCGACGAAGCCGCTCTCTAGACGACCAGCAGCCGCAGTCGGGATGGTGGTGGGGTAGCCGGTGGTCGAGGAGGACGTGACGGGAACGGGAGAAGCCGAGCCAGTTCCGGGCGGGGGAACAGGGACACCAGGGTAGGTGGTGGGGCTGGAGCCGCCGGAACTGCTGGGGATGATGGTCGGGTAGGGTGGGATGACCGAGGTCGTCAGGCTGCTGTAGGTGATGCAGGTAGTGGAAGTAGGGTAGACTTCCGTGGTGGTGCTACCGATAGGGCAGCTAGGCGAGCCAGGAGCGCACTCCGTGATCACGTACGACGAGGTGGCGTAGAGCGTCGAGGTTGAGACGCTAGGGACGCCGGTCGGATATCCAGTCGGGTAGACCGGGTAGGTGACCGTCGACGGGTGGGGGTGAGTGTAGGTCACGGTCGGAGTCTCAGTGGGAGTCACGGGGCAGACAGTGGTGCTCACCGAGACGGTCTCAGTAGTGACATACGGCTTTCCCGGGCAGTTAGGCACGGAAGGTGGGCAAGAAGTGACTGTGTAAACGGTCGTGGAGTAGATGGTCGAGGTTGTGTACTCCGTAGTGGGAACAGAGGTAGGGTACGACGTAGGCACAACCACGGTCGTCGACTCGGTAGGAGTCACCGGGCAGACAGTGGTGCTGACGGAGATAGTCTCAGTCGTAACATACGGCTTGCCGGGGCAGTTAGGAACCGAGGATGGGCAAGACGTAACGGTATACTCCGTCGTAGAGTAGATGGTCGACGTGGTGTATTGAGTAGTGGGGACAGAAGTAGGGTACGTGATGGTGGTGCTGTTGGGGTATCCAGTGGGGTATCCAGTAGGCTTAGATGTAGGATATTCAGTAGAGCTGGAAGTGGGGTACTCGGTGCCGCTGGATGTGGGATATCCGGTTGGGCTGGACGTAGGATACTCCGTGCCGCTAGACGTAGGGTACTCCGTAGTAGGGCTGGAAGTAGGGTACGACGACGGGGGTGCTGATCCAGGAACGGAGGTTACGGGGCACACAGTGGTAGTAATAGGGATGGTCTCCGTCGTAACATAAGAGGTACCCGGGCAGTTAGTAACGGTAGGAGCGCATGAGGTGACCGTGTACTCAGTCGTCGTGTAGATAGTGGAAGTAGTATACTCCGTGGTAGGGTAGTACGTGGACGTACTGATGGTACCTGGGTAGCTGGAGATGCTAGTAGAGATGGAGCCGGTAGGAATGGAGGTCGAATAGCTTGATACACCAGTAGGAACGGACGTCGGGTAGCTCGATACACCAGTTGGGATGGAAGTCGAGCTTGTAGAGGCAGAGTAGCTAGACACACCAGTAGGAAGAGATGTAGAACCAGGTGTGCTGGTGGGATACTGAGACGTAGGAACCGAGGTCACCGGGCACACAGTGGTGGTTAGAGGAATAGTCACAGTTGTGACGTACGACGTGCCAGGGCAGTTGGTCACGGTTGGTGCGCACGAGGTGACGGTAATCTCGGACGTCGTGTAGATAGTAGAAGTGGTGTACTCAGTAGTAGAGCTAGACGTCACATAAGGAACTGAGGTAGAGCTACTGCTCAACGAGCCTCCGGGATAAGTTGGGTACGACGGAACGGAAGTCGAGCTGGAGCTAACGCCATACGAAGACGTAGAGCTGCTAACTTCGTAGCTTGAAGATGAGCTGCCCGGGTAAGTTGGGTATGACGGAACGGATACCGAACTTGTGCTGGAGCTGACAGCATATGAAGACGAGGTGGCGCTGCTAGACTCAGAGCCGCCTGGATAGGTTGGGTAAGACGGCACAGAGGTCGAGCTAGAAGTAACACCATATGAAGAGGTAGAGCTGCTAACCTCGTAGCTCGAAGACGAGCTGGCTGGGTAAGTAGGGTAAGACGGAATAGACTCCGAGCTGCTAGAGCTAACTTCATAGCTCGAGGAGGATGAGCTCGCTGGATACGTAGGGTAAGATGGAACGGACACCGAGCTCGTGCTGGAGCTGACCTCATAGGTTGAAGAGGACGAGCTGGCTGGGTAGGTCGGGTACGAGGGGATAGACTCAGTCGAGCTCGAAGTCACCGCATACGAAGACGAGCTCTCGGGATACGTCGGGTACCCCGGAGTGCTCACCTCATAGGTAGAGGATGAGCTTTCCGGGTACGTTGGGTACGACGGGTAGGTCGGGTATGTCACCTCCGACGTAGGGTAACCACGCTTCTCCTCAGCGCTGGTTGTGCCAGCGAGAGTGAGAGCCCCCAGGCTCAGGAGTACTCCACGCATTTTAGCTATTCGATATGCTCAAGGGAGATATTATATTAGTATTAGAAATACGTTAAGCGAAGGACATAAAGAAGCGATCGAGAATCTAAAGCGAGCTGTAGTGCACAGGCGGAAACGAGTGACCTTGAGCAACTTATACGGTTGAGCTACCGAGAAACTGATGAAAAGGAGAGCACCTGGGTAGGGGAGGGCTCTTTATGTACAGAGTCGATAGAGTGACATCGCGTTGCGGTAAGCTGGTAATGAAAGCCCATCCAGCTGGGGCTTCGATACCAGTCGATCCCAAGGTTCCATCATGAACCAGCCCCGTAAATTCCGTAAAGGTTGATTCATTACCTATCGTCTCCGCAGATACGGTGAGTGGGCTGACGTTGAGGCTGGCGCAACTTGTAGATTTTCATAAGTCCAATACGACGGAGACACGAGGAACTGAGAACCGATGCGTTAAAGCTCGACTCGGATTGGTGCAGATCTTTTGAAAAATTGGCATGCTAGTTTGGATACTGTACTTGTCTACCAATGGTCTGAACCGCTGGTAAGCTGGTCGTAACGCCGCAATGTGCTGTTACCTAACTGCCCAACTTGGAATGGTGTGAAGAATGATTGGCTATTACAGTCGGCCGACCAGCCGACCCTCAATACTGTTAGCGCATATTGGCTGTAATCGTCCCAAAATTAGCAGCACTAATTTCCACTCAAATACGATGTATATAATACATATAATACGGACTTCATGTGAATCATGGAATGATAAATCAAAACGGCGGTGATATCGTCTAAAAAGTGTGGAGCGCAGAAAACCCAACTATGGTTCTCCACGACTTCGTATGCGACCCGTACAGTAGTTTTGGCACGATAGTCCCAAAGATCTCATTCTATTATTCAACAACTTGGTGCCGGCTCATGAGATACTACGTAGCGGCTCAGGTAGATCTCCAGTGGGACAGCCGATCCGGGTGGCGCCGGATGGGCGTCGTCCCATCCTGGAATAGGAATAGGAGGCTGTTAGAAAAGACTAGAAATAACCGGCTTGCGGCTTTCGCTCGCGAGGTCAGACTAATAGGTAGCAATGCAGTCATAGTTGTCTTGTTGGCTCGTATTCCACGATGCTTGGTGGAATTTCTTCGAAAAGCCTAAGAAACCAGTATTCCTTGTTCTGATGTGGTCATAGCTTGGCCGGTCGAGATCGCGGGTGGCATTGAAGGCCATATTTCCTTACTTGCATTTTGCTGACCTGACCTGCATGAAATCGACGCGGCCCGGGTTGTTGGTTGCTAAGACGGAATCCTCAGATCTATGCATTTTTTGAACCCCGACGACCCGTCGGCCCAGGGTAGGTATGTTTTTTGTGTGTGTGTGTGTGTGTGTGTGTGTGTGTGTGTGTGTGTGTGTGTGTGTGTGTGTGTGTGTGTGTGTGTGTGTGTGTGTGTGTGTGTTATATATTCCTTCTATCCCCTTGTCGGACTTTGACATCAACATCCTTCCGAATTATTTAGTTGATACTTCGTATGTATACAAACGAAGCAATAGGTTGGCTGGCATAGAATGTTAGTTGGTTGGAGGGAAGCATACATCGTACATCGCAACCACCATCCTAACGACGCGTGTAAACAGCCCGCCGCTTATCGCTTGTTTTAATTCTTTCTCTGTGTACTAGGTACTGTTCCTATGCAGTCAATAGGCGATTACGAGAGATTTTCCTTGTACCGACACTAGGGAAGAAGTAAGAGAGTGGCTCAGTATGCGAACGCGTGAATGGTATTGGATCGATTCATGAGCCACCGGGTCCGTCAGCCGACGGAAATTAGTGGTAAGCAAATATTTGAATGCCGAGAGGATGGCTAACGGGGTAGTAGAGTCTAGAAAAATCGGCCATAAGAGTGTTGGTGCTTCGGATTGGAAGGAGAAAGAAAAGGGGAAAAAAAACAAAGAAATGTCGAATCGCGATGAGTTGGACTAAGAGCTGCCCTAGAATAACGCCGCTAGGTACTGCATAGTAGGGGACTTTTGCTCTTTCTGCGCTACCTGACTTTGACGTCATGCCTTCTAGTACCGAGTCTAGTGTTTTCAAGATGCCTTAGTGGGGGTTAGTGCACTGTAAATCTACTCCTTTGTTATCAAAGTCTCCAATTATCTAATTCGGCCCATCTCTAAACTCCTCGTTGTGACTTTAACACATAAGATAACATCATATCCCACCTCTAGTCCATCGTATTCTCATTAGTTGCTCTTGTTCGGAGGAATCATACGAGCCGCACGTCCCGTCTCATCGAAGGAATTATGGCACCGATTGCGCTAAATGGTAAGGAGCTAATGGAACCTGCATAACAACTCATCTAGTCTCCCCGCAATTACGAGGCTGGTACAGTAGTGCTTACATACCTCTGTACAATGCTAAAACATTTACTCACAAAATAATTTTATGCAATCATAGTACTCAAGCAGCCCATCGAGCTATTCTCTCAACAGCCTATGACCGGTTTCTTCCGCGATGGCTACTGTCGTACGGCCGGCGACCCGAGTAATCTTGCGGTCGCCGCCATAGTTACCGACGAGTTTTTGGATTTTTCGGCCTCGCGGGGCTACGACCTGAGTCCTTTCGGCGTAAGGGGTGGGTGCAAATGGTGCATCTCTACAGCCCGATGGCTTCAAGCCTATGAGGCCTACCGTAGGGGCAAGATCTCTAACCTGGGCGTCCCACGAGTCGACCTTGAGGCTACCGAATGTAGTGCGTTAAAGCTTGTCAGCGTGGAGACCTTTAGGCCGTTCGCTGTCAAGCATGAACAGCCGAATGCGGGTGGCAGCGGGAGTGGCGCTGCCTAAGTCTTTAGTTCCTTCGGCCTACCGGACCATTGTCTTTATGTGCCCCAATGAAGGATGGATAGCTCTGCTCGGTTGTCCGCTGTACGAGGACTGGCGGAGAATATCGTCATGATCTGAGCCCCGATTCCTACGTACACGCAAGCTATAACTAGAGACCGGACTAGCTATCCCACTCAAACAAGTAATTTAGCTTGACTCGGAATATACTCTCTATGCGAGTACGAGGTTTTCCTCCTTGTGTGACGTGAAGAGCTAGGAAAGCAAATCAGAACTTGCTCGATCGATGGTGGGTTCAGATTTTTAAGCAGCATAGTAACCAACAGCATTCACAATCCTTCCTGTCTTTTAGTTGGAAGTATGATCAATAGCGAGGGAATGACTTAACAATCTAATTGACTTCACTCTTCCTTGTTGAAATTCCCTGAGTGTCGTCGGAGCTGCTACCGAGACATGTCACACCACAGATTGCAAGCAGCCGTTCTCCAGATTAGGTCTCTAATTTTCCTGTGGCCATTTATATAAGTAGGTGAAGCTCGTAACGGACTTCATTGTTTCCTAAGGGCTTGAAAGAATTGCCTACTAATCTTGGAGGTCCGGGATGTGTGACACTAGATGTAGAATACTCATTACGGGAAGAAAACACAGGTTTATGCGAGGACCTTACGTCAAGTTCTTTGGATTTTTTCACGGCCCTATTTCGACTCGCAGAGTCGGGGTGGAAGCAAGAAAAGGGGAAATGCATATGTCATCAGAAAAAAGGGGGTATTACCTACGTCCGGCTTTTTAGGTACCTAGGTACATTCGAGTATATGCTTCTTGTGATACTAAAAAGCTGCAGCCGCCTGCAGAATCCAGAGAAATTTTACCTCTTACGGTATTTAATCGAAATTTTGATCAACGGTTGTGCGAATATGACAAATCGAGCTCATCTATACCTAAAAAGTTGATGTTGCATCTTAGCTGCTGAGATCGCTCAAACCCTTACTACAAAAGGGTGAAAATACGCGCGAGCTTTAACCAGAGCGCGCGGCAAAAGGTAGACAGCGCGGCAAAAACGTAGCGATCAATCTGAGCTTCTTTTTATTTTATTTTTAACTCTTGACTATGGTGAAGACCGAAGCCGGAAAATGAAAAACAGGGGTTGCGATTTTGTATAGAACTGTCGGTCCTGCAATTGTGTTTTACCGGTTGGCACCTTCACCCCCAAAAAGGGCTTCATCACACTCGGAGTAGCTTTTGCGCCCGGTGGCTGCCTTGGCTTGCGTCCTGCAGTAAAACGGCGCCCTTAGTCGCACAACATAGAGCCGACATATCCGTCGACCGACCCTGCTGAGCTTCCCGTGGTGTTCCTGATGCGGATACGGCAGTTATTGACTGCGACCTACTTACTATAGTACTCAACGATCTTTAACTGTCTTACCGTGCCCCTTTTTCAGAGCAGTCTCTTGCCTGCCGTTGTTTATGGGTGGTGATCAAGAAGAAGCGGATTGATAGGTGACGATGATACGTATGGCATGGTGCTTGTCATGATGCTGGCGCCCCTGGTACCTGAGTGGTGAAGAGTGAATTAAAATTTTATTTTTCGCCCTTTTCAGATGCATGATGCAGGCAGAAGCGCTCAAGTTGGCAGGTGAAACGGTGCGATCGTGCAGGATTGGCTAAAACGAATTTTCTTTTGGGTGAATACTCATTAGTAAAATCGCGTCACTCTTAAGACGGAAATCTCTTGGCTAGAACATAGACAATAATTATATAGGCAGATGTTTGATAGGGAAATGAAGAGTCAAAATGTGCCGAAACAGCAAGCATGTGCGTTGAAATGTTTCACAAGGAATAGAATTCGGGCTTGGCGCTTGGGATGAGATGCAGGTGAAGGGACTCACATTGGGTCTAGTCCACGCGGCTGCAAGGATTCAGGGGGGTGAACTTAAGGCTTGGCCTTCGAAGGTGATGTGGCGTTGTGGCGCATGTATAGAAGTCTACCTAGGTATATCTCTTAAGTTTTCTCCTTTTTAATATTTATGAGATTTCTCATTGTAACCTGGAAGCTTTTAGATATATGGACCAGTTCGCTCTTCGAGATTCTCATGGACTACCTAATTTATGAAGTCATCTCAGGTATAGCATGACGACTCGTACTTGGCATATAAGTCAGTTAATAATATTGCCTTTTATTGAACCGTAGTCCTGGGTTCCCCTTCACAGCCACTCCCAAAGTCAATGCGAATTTACTGATTTTGAACTATCCCTTAACTTCCAATTGATAGAGCTGTCAAATTGACAATCTTATGATATTATTAGATAATGCTATCAGGTGTTTGCCAGACCACTCGGAAGTGTGCTATCTGTTTTAGTTGCTGCTCTCAAACATGGTCGATCAGGTGGATGCGGCTCAAGGAACATAGTGTAAGACAATCCATGTGTCAACAGTATCTAGATTAGGGAAGAAAAAGAAAAGATACCAAATAATGACACAATAGTGTCTATCAATAAAGCCTTCCTTGCTTCAACTCCACAACATATCTGATTGTATTGTGTAGGTTGAGTGTTGTATAATGTCTAGCCCATGGACAATAAATGTAGGTATCTCTATTATTTGTTGTGGCTCATCTAACTTTATCTGGCGAACTACAGTGTTGCCGAGCTTTAGCAATTAAGATCTTACGCGCTACTGTGGCTTTTTAGCTCTTATCTGCTTAAGGTGTACCTGAGCGCATACAGTAACTGGTGCGAATTGTGTGTGGGGGACGCGTTCCTGCACCAAACTCCAAACGGCTGGTCGAATCAGGTGCGACGATTTAGGTACTCCATGTACCTGAGCCCCACCATTAACGGTGCTAGTTCGCCCAATAATTTTTCGATCTTGACCAAAGTTCCCCAAAACACCGTCTTGGCTCAAGGCCATGTGTGTGTGTTCTGCATGTCAAGGGATTGAAGAGTCTCGGTCCCCTATCTTTTGAGGTCTCATTTTGAACTTCGTTCATGACACTCCAAACAATTCATTCTTGACTGATTTCCCACGCAAGTTTCGCCATCAACGCATTGGTCCCTTGGAGTCATAATCAATTCAGACCTTTTTATCTGTTTATTTGCCTTCGCTTATCCAACGAACGTTCCATTGTCCAGTCTGCCCGCGAGCGGTGCCCCCAAACACGTTTCTGGACCCTTTTAATACCTACTTTAATACTGTTTCTAATTACAGACACAATATTTCCGATTTGTCGTGATTCACATGCGAATCCCGGCCCGCTGTGACAATTCGCAATTTTGTTATTCAGTTTGCCATTGGAATTGCCGTCTTAACTACAAACACAGCTGGCGATAACGACAAGTCCAGGCGAATCAACCTTCAACCGATATCCACCATAGTTCTGAAGGGTTCACGGGAACTAATTGGACCTTGATAAGAAGAGAGGACAGAGTTGGGACGGACACTTCATATGACTGTCTTGTGCTGCGTATGGCAGCCCCCGTTTCTGCTGTCGTCCGACCTCCCCTGTTCAACCTAAATCGACCAATCGAGACCCTGCGATGCATTCTTCTGAGAACAGTCGACGAGGCCAGCGCCGACGGCCAGATTTAAACATAAACACCTCGAGCACTCCCAACAGAACCCGCGAGCCGATGCCCTCTACTCCTCCGGCTAGGTCCAAGACGAAACCTCCAGTTTCCAGTCGAGCATATCGAGTAGCTCCCTCAACCTCGACCCCTTCGCGCGATTCTGAGGAGTCTTTCCTGGATAATGGTTCTGATGAAAATAAAGGGAACGAACAAGACCTACCCGAGCTACCTCGTTCAAGTAGAAATACTCGAGATTCGCATGACTTATCCTTCCCTGCTCGCCAATTTACTCGAGACTCCCTCGTTACCAATATGCTGTCGTCTCTTGATCAATTCTCCTTAGGTCAAATCCATACACCTACAACCAACATGTTTGAAGACGACGATCCTCTCAGTCCCCCAAGGCGAGATGAATATTCGAGAACCATGACAGCCACCTCTCGTCCAGGACGCATGTGGAGCTCTGGTCTCAGTCACGGCCATGGGTACTCGTATAGTTCTGATATGGAAGGCACCGATGACGGAGCAAGTAAGATATCAGATCAATTCTCTAGAGGGCGACGGAGCAACAGCAGCTCTGGCTTTCAGTCAAGCTTGGGTAGAATCAACAGCTTACGGGAACGCAGTCACCCTGGTGCAACTGGTGGGCGGGTGCTTCACTCAAGAGGGGGCAAGACTAGCAAGAGCAGCAGTACTAACAGTATTGACGCCGGTGGTTACGCCCAAGTCTTGGCTACTCAGCGATGGGCTCACGGTATTGGTGGAAGGTCATCGAGTTTCGACTATGGACAAAGACCCTCTATGAGCTCACCTCCTTCCTGGAAGACCGAATTCAACAACACATTTCTTGTAGACGACTACGAAGCGGCACCAACACCGACGATACCTGTTGGTCCCCGACGCTTGAATGTGCCGTCCACTCCTGTGCCACCACCGCCTATGCCTCCCCCTGAGCCTGAACCCAAGACCCCTGATCGCAAGAGGTCTACTGCAAGATCGAGGAGTGGTACCGTGAAGACAACACAGTCCAAGCACGCCCCATCACGCGAGGTTCCTCCTCCTCTTCCTTCGGCTGATCTCGACTCTGCTCCCGCCCCGCACGTCGGCTATGAGAAATCAAAAGAACTTCTACATGCAGCCCCTGCCCCAGTACCACAGGCAAAGCAGGGATTCTTCAGCAGGATATTTGGTTATCGGACCACTTCGCAAGGATCGGAGACTCGTCCAGCACAGGTCGCACCGATGTCAACAGATACTTCTGAACATTCTAGCAACAAGCTACAAAATGTAGCGTCACAGACAAAGGCCCAGCCTACTCCACCATCGAGAGATTCACAGCGCTCTACTCACCAGCCTCATGTTGTGCAGAAGAAGTCGTCGTTCTTTAGAAGAAGAAAGAAGTCCGTGACGGAGCCACCAATGCCACCTCCCCCGGTGCCTCTGCCGATGGGAATAAACAAAGTTAAGGAACAGTCAATTACTGTACGAGATTCCAGTCCTGTTAGCAGCTTGCGTGAGATCATGAGTCCCTACCTGCAAGGCGGCACGCCTAATGTTCCCCCTGAACTGTTATCCCCGACACACGAGAACTCGCCGCGGACACGTGGTTACGAATCGCAAGATGAGGATAATTCTCGAAAGGTTCGGGGCTTCTCTCCAGATTATGAACCTAGCCCGAATGCTACCATCCGAACCGTGAAATCCACTTCGGCCTTGAGGAACCAGGAGTCTACTCGAAGACGAACACAGAGGGAGAGTGCTATGAGGGATCTACCCGAACTGCCTAAGAAGGTAGTTGAGGGCCGAGACACTACATTTTTCCACGATAGTAGTGATGAGGGTGAAAAGTCTTTGGGCACTGGAAAGCAAAAACAACGACATCAACAAAGCAGTAAATCTTCCCCTATGATCGACAATCCCAAGGATGAGTATGAGGGGACTGGAATTCGGGAGCAGCAGGCGACCAAGAACGAGGAGTCTATACCCCAACCATCGCCCAATCTATTGCTCCAGCGGAACGCTACGATGCAAGAGGAACACCGCAAAGCTGCTGATGGCCATCGAAGTCCTAAGAGGATGTCGACCTTCCCCGGCTCGCTTAACAAGTCCGCCAACACCTTACCTAGCGTGAAGGTGGACAATGCAGAAGGTAGTCCAAAGGTCATGGGTTCGCCTCTAGACGAACCTGAAGTTACTGTGGGTGAACCAACTGAGGATGATCGCCAAAAGGCACAAAAGATTTTTGATGGGAACGAGGACTTCATCCAGAAAGAGAAAGCAGCTGCTTGGATGGGAGAGGAGGGCCTTGTAAGACAACGGACTCTGAGAGCATATATGGAGCTCTACGACTTCACAAACCAGAGCGTTCTCACTGCTTTACGACAAGTTTGTGGTCGTCTCATTTTGAGGGCCGAAACGCAACAGGTTGATCGGATCTTAGTCGCATTCTCGAATCGGTGGTGCGATTGCAATCCTAATCACGGTTTCAAGACTATTGGTAAGAAAATCGAGTTATGCTATACTTAGATTATTACTCACATATCACAGATGTAATCCATACGATGTGTTATTCGATAATGCTTCTGAACACCGATCTCCACTTAGCGGATATCGATCAGAAGATGACGAAGAGCCAATTCGTGAAGAACACCATGACGACGATCAATCACGCCCTGGCTGATTCTGCTCCTGAAGCTTTTGACCGAGCTAGTATTCTACCTGGAAGGAATACTCTGCTCAGTCCTAGTGATTCGGAGACTATAATGTCTTATGAGCCAGAACCGGAGCGACCTAGTTGGAGAGCTTCGTTTAAACCGCTACCGCGATCAGAGTCAGCAATGGGCAACTACTCAGACGGCCCGGTTGACACCTGTGGTCCGCTTGTTAAGTCACCATTTGAGGGCTCTATGAAAGCTTGGACACAACAGATGGAGCTTGTGTTGAAAGATATCTATTCATCAATTCGCGACGAAAAACTTCCTCTCTTTGGAGCCGAGCCAAGTCAACCACAGAGCCACGCGCAGGGTAGCCTGTCAGTCATGAATATGCTGAAGCGCAGTCCCTCTGTCCTATCAAAAGCACCTTCTGAAGGCCACGTCTCCGTCCGTGGGAGAGTCAACGACTCGGCTCGCATTCCTGGTAGTAGATGGAATTCGAAGAGTCGATCAAGACCGAGATTTCCCGGCAACGGAATTTCTTCAAGTCGTACCAGTTTTGACGATGGTAACTCCATTTGGAGCCCCACTACATCATCTGCCACCTGGAGCCGCTACTCCCTGGGTAGGACTCAGACTTCGATGTCTATGGACTCTTTTGGTTCATACCCGCAGGGCGACTACCAACAATCGATTGGATTTGCTAATGCACTAAGTCAAGCCATAATTCGCGAAGACATTCCACCTGGCACCAGTGGACAGTCCATCATGAGTGACGACTTTCAGAGTAATCAACTACTCGAAGACGAATCGCTCGAGCTTGCTGGTCCACCCTGGGTCAAGGAAGGTATTGTCATTCATAAGCATCACCTCGACGGTATGGATAAGAAGGCTAGGGAACGGAACTGGACCGAGGTATTTGCTGTCGTCCAGAAGGGAAGCATGAGTCTCTTCTCGTTCTCGAGTAAATCCATGCGGCAGAAGTCCCGCGTTGGACGTAAACTTGCTCCTGGTGCCGTAGTTGGTGGCGGGAATTGGCAAGATAATGCTACCAGCGTTGGAACGTTCTCGCTACGGCAAACTCTCGCATCAGCTCTCCCTTCGCCTGGCTATTCTCGTAGCCGGCCGCACGTGTGGGCACTCAGTCTCCCCACCGGCGCTGTACACCTGTTCCAAGTTGGCACCCCGGAGATCAGTAAGGAGTTCGTCCTGGCTGTCAACTATTGGAGCGCTCGATTGAGCACGCACCCATTGGTCGGTGGTGTCAGTAATATCGAATACGGTTGGAGTGATGCTATCATCAACAACGCGTTGGTAACAGCTATCAATGATCCGCCCCCACCTCCACGCCCAGGTAGTGCAGCAGCGGGCCGTACAAGTATGCACAGCCGCCAAGGTAGCCTTCAAAGCAGCATCCGTTCATCGTTTGAAGTTGGTGGTGGTTCGCGCACCAAATTACCGGGCGATCGAATCCATATCGCCGAATGGACGCCGCCAGCTCAGTCCCTGCGTCCTAGCAACTCTTCGGAAGCTGAGCAACTTGAGACGCTTGAGGCATACGTCAAATCGATCGAAGAGGACCTTAAGAAGCACAACGAGCTTCGATCACCTATGCTTCTAGCCTTCACTCCCCGTGGTCATAACGCGGCCAAGGCGATGGCGAACTGGGAGCGGAAGAGTAGTTACTTGCTGCGAGAGATCGTCAAGTTTAGGACATATGTCGACTGTCTGCAGCATGCTAAGTCTAGGCGTGCCGAAATTTACGCTGAGCGCGACAACGCTAGACGCGCCGCGGCGGGTGAAGATGTGAGTGACGATGAGAGTATGGAGGGAATGCATCCAGACGTAACGATTCAGGCCGCCAGCCCTTGAGTGAGTAAAGGGTCGATCAGAGCCGTGTTATGACATACTACTATTTTCCCTTTAGAGTTCGGTACCGGCGAGTCGATGTTGCGAAACTACCATGGCATAGATGAAGGGGGTTTGCTTTGTTTTATACATACTAGAAGACTAGGGGGATAACTCGATACCCACAGACTCGCACGCGCTCGGCTCGCTCTTTAATATGCTGTAAATATTGCCGGACAGAGCTAGCTTTCCTCCTTGTATCAATATTGCTATTGAACGAGTACATGCATGTACGCTATTGCAAATACGATGGGCTTGCTTTTTAATACTAAATAATGTGCTGCTCTCATTTCAAGTGATTTTAAATATTCAGACTAGAAGGACTAAATTTATACGTCAAGATCATCACTTAGGGATTATACCTGAATTCAGCTTCCAGGCTTAGAATTAACACCACAAACCCCCATACCTTCTTTCCCCCCTCCCCCAAGGTAGAGCCTGCCTACCTATCTACCTACCTAGGTACCTTTAAGCCGAGATTCAAGAGCGTCGATCTCTCTCTTCGTTATTATTAGGTACCTCTTCTGGTGATCTACTTTCCAAGCTACCATACCGCCGATATCGTCGAATATACAGGACCTACTACCACTGTAGAAGTGAGTCCGACTCAGTCCTACCTTCACCTACACGTGCCTACCGAACTCTCCTCACGACTACCTGCTCGTTAACATCACCTTCAACGTACCTCAGATACATACCCACAATATCCCCGACTTCGTCAACTCCTCTCATCCCGATCCATCCCAACCACACCCAGCTACTAACTAACCTGCCGCTCAACATCGCTAACTATAACTCGGTGCTCAACACCAGGTCTTCCGCATCCGGAATAAAGTCCCGCAGCCCCCAACCCGCGAGCCTGATAATAGCACGGGTAAGCGGCCGCCAGAATAGTGCCCAGTACACGGTTAGCAGGTCTGTCGGCGTCGGGCGAGGGATCTTGACTAGTACCCGTTTTGGCCGGTCCCACCGGATTAGATGTAGATGTCCGTCTGTGGTCTTGCCGCCGTTGGGCGAGAATGGATGAGGAGAGGCAGCGGAAGTGGGAGGGGTTAGTAAGGGGGAAAGGTGAAGAGAGACGTAGATAGAGTAGAAGAGGGAGATGGCGGCGGAGTAGGTGATGAGGATGACGGGGTGGACGGTGAGGAAGGCATGCGTGGTGAATGTGCTTTTCATTCTTTGCTATGCTTTAATATCGTTTCTACTGAGTATTCGGGGGATGGTGGCCGGAGGGTTAGATGAGAATGTGATCGGGACCTTTGCCCCTTAAATATATGCCTCGAAGCCCGTCTAACGGCTTCACAGGCGAGTCAGACTCAGCTTGTAGTCGATGCGAAATTTAGAGTTAGATTTAACGAATAACTGGGTGTTGTGAGGTTCAACCCATTATATAGGGATGATAGTATCTTACCCAACGTGAAAGGTGTTTGGTAAAGAGTATAATGTCATTGTTCAGCGAGAATAGGTCTTTATTGGGCTTTGTATTTTCATTTTTCCATCATGTTTGGCTCTAGACAGCTGGAAGATAAAGAATAGGTAGGATGGGACTCGTGGCACCTTCTCCCATAATCTTTTCTCGTCGCACCTTTTTGGCGCATCAGCTTATTACATGTACATATTTATTTTACGATAGTAAAAAGAAAAAGGCATAACAAGAATAAAATACTATTTAATTATTGATGCGACTTGTTGAGGATTGCCATTAAAAGACAGGATCCGATCAGCTGTAAAAAAGAATGAGTTCCAAAATAGAAGCTACGATGTAGGATCTATAGCTAGCAAGGACGTCTTCAATTCCTCTATCAGCCATCTACCACGGGAATTATGTCGCCCCTGACTCTTCGAATTCGACTAGGTAATACACCAAGAGTAGACAACACACAATCATGGGGGACTGATCCCTTCAGCCTAAGCACTAGACAACACATCAGCACAGTATCGAATTAATAGAGACTGGGTCCTTCATAGCGAGGACTACATATTAAAATAAAAGAAGAAAAGAATACAGAAGGATGAAAGGGGTTGGAAGATTGTATTGCCTTTTATTTCTTCTAGGGGACCGCAAGAATTATCATTCAATTTGATAACGCCTCAGTGGAAGAAGTAGCTCCTGGTTCTAGAGAAATTAGAATTCATAATCAATATGTGAACTTTAAAAATATTTTTATGATTTCGTTAATTAGAGGATTAAGGGGTATCTTCAAATTCGCGCTACTAAATGACAATAAAGCCATGGAACCGACAACGAACCGTATACGTCCATATTTTCCCTAAACGCCGTCGTATGCGATTTAACGTATTTACAATAAATTTAGCCCGGACTTTATTTCTGAACATCAATGAGTTCTGTGCACATCTTTAGAAAGCGATCCCGATATTCCTTGCTGTCCGTAGTGATGCTCATAGGCCCTCGATCGTCAATGAGATTGTAGCCCCTGACTAAGCCCGTCATGGCTTTTGCATGAACTGTGTGCTTAGCCCAGAAGAAATCTAAGATGGCCGCCCTGTACACCTCTTTGCCGTCGCTCGACGTGACTCCCGTGCGCCAGCTTGGTGGGTTGGGAGGGGCAAAGGGCGGTTGTGCGGGCGGAATGGGCTCCGCACTGGTCTGCCCCGACTGAAGCGCTGGCTGGGCTTCGGCCTCTGGTGCATCTGCGGCGGAGATGCGAACAAGAAAGAGTGAATAATCGACGGCGTTGCAATTCGCTAGAAGCATTGTGTCATTCTCTAGTTGGCGTTTGAACTCGGTAGCTCGATCTTCTGTAAGACGAATCTTGTCGTTGAATTCACTGGGGAGCTTGGACTTGGTGGCTTCGGAGGCTAAAGCTCCTCCTGCAATATCTCTTTCGGGGTAGAAGTAGGAAGCAGGCTTAAGATCCCATGATTCCCACTTCGGTTTGGAGGCTCCTTGAGGCTCCTGGTCCTGGCCATACATAATGTTTTCCATAACGATGTGATGGCTCGGTGTGATGCCCAATAGTACTCCGACGCTCTTATGTGTGCTCTCTAGTAAATTAGTGATACGTACTAGTAGACTTGCCCGGTTGGCGCGCATGTGATCGGCGTAGGGAAGTAACATTTCGTTTTTGAAGAAGCTATGTTCAAAATGCCTCGGAATCGACTTGACCAGATAGGCACTATCGCTTGTGCGGAAGAAGGTAGAGCCACTATATCCCATGTCGCCCAAGGGTATCAGCGTACTTTTAGCACCCTTTTTCTTGTGTTTCTGCCCCTTGATGTCGAAGCTAGCCCTGTAGTCATCCTCTTTGATCTGCCACACGCCGCGTAGAGCTTTGAATAGATCTTGTCGTATCAGTCGAAAGCTCAACCAGTAGACATAGAAGAGGCGTAGAAATCGCTCCAAGAGTGAGACCGTGCGAGCAGGCCTGCCATCGTCTCTGTTGGTCAGAATGGCGTAGACTATAGAACGGGCGATCAAGGTCTCGCGTCGTGTCATTCTGAGAACATTCTCGGTTTTTGCTAACAGGTACGATGACGAAAGAAGAAGATGAATAAGATTATGAATAAGAATAAATTTGAAGTGAGTTCGAGTCAAAGTTATCAAACTGGGTAGGCACTTCCTCAATAGCTTGATTCCTCGATTGCTTGGCTGGAAGAAATGGTCCGGCATGACGAGACAAATCATGACGTCACATCGTGACAAGGTACATTGATGTTACCGACTGCCCTACAGACACCACAACAACAACGAAACCTCTCTTCTGGTTTAATTCCGCACCACTGTATAAGGTATCTATCTATATTCCATAGGTGTTTCTAGAGAGATGAGTGGACTATAACTCTAATTTAATGCTACAAAGTGTAAGTTGTACATGACTGCCTTTCGAGGGACTCACATTTCGGGTATCACCGACTCTATCGTGTCAATCTCCGTGCTCCGTTGTCGACCATTGCTCGGGCGTAGCATCTATGAAGCAATTCCGCAATAAAAGGGACTGGTTTCTTCCCGTCACGGATCGGCTCTGCGCTATTGAAGAATGTAGACTTCAGACCGACGTCAACCGTACCGGCCTCCTTGTTCAGCTTGGCGCTTATAACAAACAGCCCATCCATGTCGCGCGGCCCGGGCTCAAGTGGTGATCCGCCTGCTCTCAGCATGATGGAGTTTTTCGTCCTCTCTACCACCTCAAAATGGTCCGAGAACCGTGTCCCGAGCTCGTACGCGGAAGATGCCAATTGCTCCCGATCAAACAGTTGATCCTCTGTCTTGGGGCTTTTATGCGCAAGTTTCAAGAGTATGCGCTGCGGTGCGTACGCTGAAGTCCAAGTCAGCTTATCCTGCGCGTGTCACAGACCCTATTCTACTGTCCTACTCACCATACCCAGTCCATGCGCCTCGACAGAATTCGGTAACTAAAGCCTCTTCATTGTCTCGTAGCTCCGGTCGGACTTGAGATAAAGGCAATGTCTTCCAGCAATAATCTTGTACTGATGGATTTCGATACCGATTGAATCGTTTAAAACTCTTGGTAGCCCATAACTCATCGTCTGCTGGCAGAGGGGATACCAGGTTGGTCGTTGCTGTCAGATAGGCAGCACCTCCGCCAAGGACCGCCAGGGCCGTTCCTAGAGTCTTCCGAATCACTCCCATGATATTTAACGAAAGTGTGTATAAGTCTACTCAATAGACGGATGGAGATATGGCTGGAATGAAATGTACAGAAGTACTGACAACTAGCAAGCCGTGCATTCTCGCTTAAGGACCTTTTTTCGGGGCTTGGCGACATGACTTGAGCCGAGAGGGCGAGGGCCCATGTACCAGGTATGTATGGCGAATTATGCAATGAAACGCCACAGAAGCAGGTAAGGCTGCCGACGTCGCTGCAGATCTCGTCGCGCTTTGAAACAGCGCGGACATTTTTGGTTGTCACTGACCTAAATCACATATTTAGTCCTCTACTATAGTACATACAAGTTAGCTTGCATCCAATAGCCTACCTACTAGATTCCAATTTATGATCGAATCCAACTAAAAGACGAATACTGGATGTACCTAACCTTGTTCATTTCACCTCGACTGTAGCTAGACCCGAATTCACCTTTCCCAGGATACGAGGCATCATTCTTACACCCAATCACGCCTTTTCAAGACGATCCGAAAAAGCAAGAAGTAGGGCAGACGGTAACCATAAACTGCTTTTTGATTTGATTTTCCTTATCATTAAATGGTAGACGTTACCCTAATAAAAATACCTCCAATGTCTATACACAATCCACCCTGCTATTAATAGCTATCTGATGCGTGGAGATCCCAAGGAACCACGTTGACTACCGATTTATCCGTTAGTAATATCGACATATCGGGCACTACAAAGGGGCCATTTACGTTGCGAATCGAGGCTCAGATCTTGCCAACTCGTCTGGCTTAGTAGTTCTAGATAGATATTGATTTCTCGGAGGAGACGCTCAGTTCTCAAGATCCGGCGCCGCCTTTGATGATTCCGCCGCCATTCGCCCCGTGTGTATTCCCTCGTCGACATGAGTCAAAACACAGAAAGTGTTTTGCCAGTGCCCTGATTGGGTCGCTCTTTACGTCAACGCCTCGCTCGTGATCGAAGTGATCACATAAACCGTGAGTTTGATGTTCGATTTCATAGTTCGTGAGATTGATTTCATAATCGGATACACAGGAAAGAGTAATGGAGAATTGCCGGTACGTCGGGGGGAACCTTAAAGGGTCTATCGCGAACTTAGCCTTTGTCTACACTTCTTTATGAAGTTGGTTTCATTTTGCCCCCGAGGCATGAGTCGAGCTTTGTTCCCAGAAAGGCGAGTATGAAGGTAGAAGAAAGCCGGACCAATCGCCTAATCTTCTCTTTCTTTCCTAAAAGGGCCCAATGAAATTTCCTCATGCCTAATTCCAGAGAACTTAGGACTGCGGCGATGGAATCTATGCTCAAACAAGCTCTAGAGCAGCCTCGCATCGGGACACCCCCCCTCTACGGCCCTCTGCTCTTCAGAGCTGGTTGGAGAGACTATTCCATATACCTACCTAAATTACTTCTTCGGGGACACGATCTTCAACATCGCCGAGAAATAGTTCCACTTATCTGAGTGGCCGCGGCGGCCGAAATACCCGAATATATACCTAGGAGGTAGGTAGGCTATCTGCGTACCACCGCCTACCTAGGTAAGCACCCTGGTTATTAGAACTCATTCACACACTCGTCCGGCCGCGGGTATAGGTCGAAAGTAGAGGAAAAGGCGACCATGTCCTCACGCAAATCCCTTTTCGTGTAAACGTAGCCACGGCCGCGGACTCCTAAAGATGCCGTCGCCGGACTAGCGTGCCTATTTAAGCCCGAGGGCGGCGGGTAACTCCCTGTCCAGTTCAATTCGTTCTAGTATCGCCGATACGGGATGTCTTCATGACCCACAGTGCTTCGATGTCGACTTATTAAACTAATCTTGCTAAAACAGCTTTAGACTGGGGACTATAGGTCTTAGTCCGAAATTACCCGCAGCACCCGCCTAGGTATCTCTTAATACCTGGACACCTGAGTGACGGAAGCCCATGCTCTCGTGAATACTCACCACTGGATTTGGCTCATCATGGCCCTCAGCTTGCTCTCAAGGTTGACATTGAGATCGAGGCCTACGATTTGCTTTATGAGTGACATGCTGCTAGTTTTGCCTTTACGGTGCTCACTCGAGCACGGCAGGTACAGCGCACAGGATTTCCCTGTTGTTGAGCAGGGCATTGCTGCTATAGGTACCTAAGGCAGCAGGTCCTCTTCACTAATTAGCTACAGCATTCTTACTAGGACGCGATATGGTTGAATTTCTCTTGATTCTCCATTTTGTCTCTTTACGTTGGTCGGCAACGCTTCGTAGGGTTATTCTGGAAAGAACTCGTCCAAGAAAGGAACGTCTACCAAGCCAAGCAGCCTCTCTATCCCAGTCCGGCTCCAGGCTATGTAGATACCTAGGTAGGTACCTATACCTAATGTGTTCATATGTAACATAGACCCCTCGCCAAGCCCACGCCTTTCAAAGTCCCGCCTTGATTATCTCAGCAGCAAGCTCCGCAATCCCATACACCGTCGCCTGGGGGTTAGTGCGCGGGGTGATGGGGATGATACTCGCGTCACACACGCGCAGGTTCGAGCAGCCGTAGACACGCAGCTGCGGACTGACAACGCCGCCCTTGTCCCGCGGCATCATCGAACACGTCCCGGTATAGTGGGCAGCGCCTACGGAGGTGTCGCGCGCGTACTTGCGCGCATTGTCTAGATTCGTGAAGCTGCCCGATGGCGGCGCGCTCGGGTTCCGCTTGCCGCCCGGCTTGATGTGGCTAGCTAGTGGCTCTGTGGCCAGTAGTGTCTCTACGTACTTTATGTGATGCGCGAGGACCTCTAGGTCCAGAGGGTGAGTGAGGTACTTGGGATCGACGGCTGGAGGTTCCGAGGCGGATGAGGACTGGATGTGCACCGAGCCTCTTGATAGAGGGTGTGCCAGAAGCAGCACGATGGAGAAGTAGCTTTCCGTGCCCTGGAGCTCTCGCGCGGATGCCCTTGTTCCGTCGACGTTGAATCTGGTAAAGCCGGGGAACGAGAGGTAACAAGCGGAAGCCTCCGTGGGAGAGCGAAGCACGGAGTGGACGAATGATTTGTGTTCTTTCGCGAATGCTGCTGTTGTGTTTCCCAACGGAGGTTCCGGGCTTATGCTCTCTAGACTTTTCAACATACGGTCCACTTCGCCGTCACTCTTGATGCCGGGGAACGGAAGTTGTGCGGCGTGGTTGGCATTGCTTCTAGCAAGAGGCCCTTTGCCTCTAGAGTAAGCCTCGGTGGCGGCCGCAAGGGCATCCGGGTCCCCGCGCGTGAGGTTGTCCATCGTCCCGAAGCCTTCTTGGTCCAGAACCTCGAAGTTCAAGCTGCACATAGGATGGTTTTGCAGGTTTTCGCCGACGTGCGGGTTGTCAATGATAACTTCGACGCCGAGTGATTCCAGTCGACGTTTATCTCCTATCCCGGAAAGCTCAAGTAGCTTAGGAGAGTGAATCGCTCCGGCAGTGATTATCACCTCCTTGAGTGCCTTTACGATCTGCGTTTTACCGTCCTTGGTGTATTGGACCCCAGTTGCGACAATCTCATCGTGGCCCTTATCGAAGAGAATTTTTTCTACTACTGTGTTTGACCATACAGTCAAATTGGGTCGACCTATTGCGAGATCGAGATACGCATTGCCTGCAAAGCTTCTATGTCTTGTGGATGGATGTATTGTGTCTGGGACCGTCAGGGCGCCGCACACTTCGCCCGAGAAAGGATCGTTGGTTCCTGGAAACCCGAGCGCGCTTATAGTATCTCTCCATAGTTGCGGCCACCCATCGTCTTCATCAGGATACGTCACATGAAGCGGCCCGCTTCCCACAATTTCTCCGGATGGTAAGGTCAAGCTGTATGACTTCTTTACAGCTCGGATGAGGTTTGACCAGTCCCATCCCTGGTTGCCTAGGGCTGCCCATGCATCGATGTTCGCCTTCGAAGTCACACTGAACGAAAGACCATTCAAGGCACTTGAGCCGCCCACCAGATGGCCTATAGAAAAGTTTATCTCGCGTCCTCCAAGTCCTTCCTTATTTCATGGATGAGTAAGCACGGGTAGGTATGTAAGCATACATCAATGTGATTGGTCACATACCTGAGGAACAGTCTTCAAGCTCCAGTCGGCACTTGAATCGAGCAACGCCGCCCACATAGCAGGCGTCTTTACCCTAGGGTCATTCCCCATTTCTTCGCCAGCCTCAATCACAAGTACGCTCGTGCTAGGGTCTTCCGAGAGGCGCGTAGCAAGCACAAGGCCCGCCAAGCCTCCCCCGACGATGATGAAGTCGTACTCTTCGGATGCCATTGTGTGGGGAGTGGTAATTCAATCGTAACCATGCATACCTAGGGTATGAAGAAGGTCGAAGTAATCCTAGGGAAAGAGAAAATGAACTGGTTCTTTTGCTTATTCTCGTTTTTCGGCATAGTCTAGAACAGGCTCCTTGTGTAACACTACCTCCCTGCGTATGCCCGTAACTCCGAGGGAATAAAAAGAAAGGATACACGAGGTACCTAGGTAACTGTCAACTCAAGCCGACTTTACCGTCTGCCCTAGATGCAGCAGAGCAACCATGGCCGATGCAGGTGATCAACGCCCCGCAAGATTACCTGTCGCATTCGAAAATTTCGTGTTACTTCGCTGATAAATAGTTACTGGGGTCCGACTCAATGGGCTTCTGCAGTGCAAAACCGTTGCCGCCTATTCTTCATGCACTGGAACACACCATGAGATAAGCAGTGCCCATTGGGCTTTGAACTGCGACGCCGAGAAACCATGATGTAAACTTCAGAGCTGAGGTCATGAGGGTGGTAGTGATAGAAGCCAGAGCAATATGGAGCGACATCGTCCATGCTAATAGATAGACCTTGAGGTCCCGATCCCGTAGCTAGTTGCAATTATCATACTTCTGACAAATATTTTAGGCCATTCCAACATGCCAGTATCTTATTTCCTCATTTGCCCTGCGATTGGCGTTTTCTCGGGTGTCCTAGCTCACAAGGCTCTATTCATCCACGGAGAATGGCATGTTAGAGCCCCTGAAATTTTCATATTACATACTACATTGCTAGTATCCTTGCATGTAGGCAAGGCTCTGTATAACACTACGAGTGTTGGTGTTCTGTGCGATGCTATGCTTTGGATAGTTTACTGCTACATTGCTTCTCTGTTCGCTAGTATCGCTATATATCGGGCCTTCTTTCATCCACTCACGAAAGCCGGCGTCCCAGGACCTTGGTACTTACGCCTTAGCAAACTACCACATGTCTGGGCGGCAAGGAAATCGAAGAATTACTTGTTTCTGGAGGATCTTCATCAGAAATACGGCGACTTCGTGAGGACTGGTAAGCGACAGTCCTGACAACGAAGACATAAATGTGGTAGCTAACCCCTTGGTGAAGGCCCAGCTGAGATCACTATCTTCCATCCTGAAGTCCATAACGTACTAGATAGCCCTCGGTCAGAGTGCATCAAGTCGGAGTGGTACGACCTTCTCTATCCGTTTCTTTCGCTGGTATCAGCGAGAAATAAGGAGATACACGCAGCACGGCGGCGCGAATGGGTTCGTGGTTTCACATCCAAAGGTACGTGGTGCAGTCAACCGAATTAAGGTCATCATTCTAATGAAGTCTCACTCAAGCCCTTGGTCAACATGAAGAGAAGGTCCTCAAGCATGTTGATGAGCTCGAATGGCGCATCGAGCAGGATGCCTTATTGCAGAAGCCTTCAGAAGTGAGAGACCTTTTCTACTGGTTCGGCTTTGATGCAATGGGCGACTTCGTGTTTAACAAGTCGTTCGACATGTTATCGAATCAGAAGTGGCATCACATTGTACTGCGTCTTCAAAGGGCCCTTTCTCTTCTCGGCCCTCTGAGCCCTGCCCCATGGCTTGTTCAACTTGGATTACGTCTCGGCCCAAGAGTGTGGGTCCTTGGCGACTGGCACGATTCAGTGGACTGGGCCAGAAATACGATGAAGACGAGACTAGAAGAGGGCTGGGCGAAGCAAGCTGCGCCCGACCTTACTCACTACATGATGGAGCAAGGGGTGGAGAAGGTCACCGAGGAGAGCCTTTACTGGATGAATGGCGACAGCTTACTTGCTATTGTAGCAGGTAGTGAGCCCACAGCTTACGTGCTCATTGCTACATTCTGCGAACTTGCGAAGCATCCTCATCATGCGGAGAAGATATACGAAGAGGTGCAGGATGTTGATGTGACGGACCAAAAGTCACTGAATCGCCTACCACATCTCAATGCTGTTATCAACGAGACCTTGCGCCTCTATCCAGTGCTGCTCACTGGTGGGGCAAGAAAGACTATGGATGAGGGTATCGTCGTTGGGGGCATTCGCATCCCTCCCTATACTACGGTTGTAGCCCCTAGATACTCCATCTCTCGGAGTAAGTATATACCCCGTTGGAACAGGAGCCTATTCAGTTTTTTAACCCTACCTTTTACTAGGAGAGGATTGCTTTGAGCAACCTACCACTTTCATCCCTGAACGATGGACTACGCGTCCCGAGATGATCCGCAACGTGGCTGCGTTCAATCCATTTAGCATTGGTAAGGTCTTTCAACCATACATGGTCTCAAGATCTAAGCTGACCTTTTATATCTCCGGTTTTAGGGCACAACAGCTGTCTTGGTCGCCTACTAGCAATGGATACCATGAGATACGTGACAGCGAGGCTTGTGAAGAAATATCGGTTCCATCTCGCTCCAGGCGAGACTGGGATGAGCGTATTCGATGACATGGCGGATCAATTCACAGCAAACCCGGGGAAGTTGACACTGTGTTTTGAATTGCGATGAGTACCTATAATTGAGCGAACTCTCACATGCTTTTACAACTTCAAAAATCGTGGTGTGGGGAAATCAAAATTGGAGGATAATTCTGTCGTGTATCCTCATAGATTCCATTCCATTCCGTCCCCGAAAGTACCTACTCAGTAGATAATTGCAGATACGTAATACAATTCATTACATGTGAGGGAAAGGCCACCCATATATTCCAGAAGTCATCTGGTTCCCAGATTGAATGGTTCCAGCCTGTGTCTTGAGTTCCTCCACATCCCAGTTAGCCCAAACAGAGCGACCGTTCAGGAAAGTAGCTTCCGGACTAGACATCCAGACAATGAAGTGTGCAGGAAGCTGGACTACAAGGGGGCAATAATCGTTAATAGTTTTCTCAAATCCAAAGAGCGTCCATGCTCACCTTTGTCCATAGGCAGAACGTTGGGGTCGCCGCCACTTTTGGTTAATATGGCTGTCTGAACCATACCTGGATGCACAGTGGCGGCGAAGAAGTTGGGTTGCTCCACGGGGAGGAACTCGATCATCTTTGTCAGGGCGAGTTTGGATGCCATATAGGATGATAAAGTGGGCAGTCTGCTCGCCGGGGCGGCCGTCATACCGCTGGTCACTGCAAGGACGACGGGGCGGGCTTGATTCGCAGTAGGCGCGAATGATTTGATGGCGATGAACGTGCCTTTGACGTTTGTCTAGGTATGTTACTGTCAACATAGAACGAAGAAGATATATATCCGTCAGGATAGCAATCTTTACCTCGAAGCCTTGCCACCACTCATCCGTATCTGCCGTAGTAATAGGCGATGGCTTGGACATGTAGCCAGCGGCAAGCACGAGGATATCCCACTTGCCGACCGACTTTGCGACATCTTGTATGGCCTTCTCTTGAGCTATGTCTACAGCATGAATCGATGTCTGCGTTTCCTTTGGGATTAACAGCGCCGTCTCCTGTAGAGACGCGGCGGTGCGTCCAAGCAGTGCGATTTTCGCAGCTCCTGCGCTAGCAAACGCAATAGCAGTCTCTCGGCCAATACCGCTACCCTGTGAGTTTAGACGGTTAAGACCCAGGCGATAGCTTAGAGACAGTGTGGCGGAAAATAGGGCTTAGCTCACGGCACCAGTGATAATCACCGTCTTTCCCGAGACACTAAGCTCCGGTCGCTGCGGTGAGATCGCTGCATAAGTATCGTTATGCCAGGTTGGCGTCGCCGATGGCATAGGAGGTTTCATGTTGAATATCGTAGGTAGCTGAAGACTGTAGAAGGATTTATTTCTAGCGATGAATGTGTAGATAATGTCTTGACGCTGGTTGAGAATAGAATATCATTTAAGAGTGGTCTTGAAATACGGAACCTGCGGCTCAGGCAGTGTTGTCTCCGTATGGTCTCGGGGAATAGAACTGTGTGTGCTTAAACCAACAGAGCTCCCACGCACTGTGTACATATGTTAGGTGGGTACCTACCTCCTATGCGCCTTGTGCGATATGACAGTTCAGTTGGAGGTTTTTGGGGATCTTCCCTTGCATGTTAGGGCAAGAAGGTCTCCTTTGTCCTACCAACTACGCCCTGCTCGTAGGTGCCTAAGACATTCATTTATTGAGCGGGGTAGCAAGCAAACGGCGACGGGGTACAGTTGTAGATGATGTACCGACCCCCTAATTTATTCTGGTATCAATACATTGTAAACTGGACCATTCACAGTAACAAGAAAACCTCATAATATGCCAAGTATTAATGATTACCTAGGTTTACTACCTATGTATACCAGAAAAATGAAGACGTTCGTGTCATTCATCCTGTGATTCAATGTCCTTACGAACATGAATTACCCCTTTGCTCGCCACGACCTCAGGTATCTCCACCGTAGGGTCATGTGTACACTCTGTCCTGAGAGCGAATGAATTGCTCATATCGTGACTCGAATCCAGGTTCTGGTATTTCCTTCGGCCGTGCGGGTCGCTTAGCTGTTCGAGACGGATTTGACGGCGGCTGTATTGGGACCCGCTGGAGACTGAAGACTTGAGCTTGGTGATCGCCGGCTTCACGTACGTCTTGAATAGAGGACCCAGAGTAGGCATGCAATTAACGATTACCCCTAGCCATAGCTCGAGGCAACTGATCAGCCCAATCTCGTAGAGGTGGTATGAGAAGTCGGGATCCTTCAGGGACTTTGTTGTCGCTTCCAATCTCCAGCACATAACAGCAATTGTACTATTGGCGAAGTCAGTAAGTCTCATTAAGATCAAAAGGGAGAAATCAGAAGTAGCACTGACATTATACCCATTCCAAACATTATACTAACGAATATCTTGTTGCGCAATGGTAGTTTCAACTGCCAAAGAGCCGGCATCGGTAAAATCACGATGCTGAGATCAATAATCAAGTTGAAAACGACAGAGGTGTATTCCTCGGTCGTGAGCTCGCGGCACCAACCCCCTGGAACAGGATCCCACATGTTGGAGAGGGGTATGCAATTGGTCATGAAGATGATTAGGAACGCGACGAAATAACATGCGACTACCACCATGAGGGCGTACGACCATCTCCTGAACTGAGCTGTCGAAAAGATCCTGGTGTACAGGCAAAGCATCGCTAGTTTGACGCAAACCGTCCCAAAGAGCCAAGTGATAGCGCAAGGAAGTTGAAAGATCTGGTGATATTCTCGTCAATATCGCGACCGGTTTGGTAGATTCCAGGACAAGGTACCTTTGCCAGCAAAGCGCTGTCTTCGGGAGGTAAGTCTTCCATGTGCGCTCCCACGCCATGATATATGGCCCAGATGGTCACCGACCCCTGTGAAATTGTACTGGCCTGTCGCAAAAGGTTGGTCAAGATCTACCAGGAATGATGATATTTCGACAGAGGTTGGAAATACTTACGAAGCCGATAATAGAGAAAGCGTCATCGGCGTAGAATCGTCTCTTAGTCAATCGTGCGGCCCAGAGTCGTAGAATCATAAAGAGGGAACAGATAACGAAGAACGCAATTATCCACCTCAGGAGTGTGAGCCCGCTTGGCGTGGCCCCGTAAGCCATTGTGATTGCCTATGCCGACGTGTCGTCTGCGTCGCCCGAGGCCAACGCGTGTGGAGTTATTAAGCTGTTCGTCACAAGGCTGAGGCGGGGCGGATTCATTTTTTATCTTCAGTCAAATCACCGTTATGTGGTTTACATTAATACAGATTATGATTTCCCTACATAAAACATTACAACAAGGATAAAGGGCTGATGAGGCAGCATTGCAAACATTTCCCGCAACATTCATGAGACAGGGCGGGATCGGTATATACTTAGCATAGGTGCGCACATGGCACTTCACTGCGGTTGGCTCGCTAGCTGATGGTGGTCAGAGATCATACAAAATCATTTTGGTAGGCTACGCAGGGCCATTCATGCATAAGATTAGCTTCGGGCTGCTTACGCTCATGCGTGCCGATGAGCATTCCGCAAATGAAATTAATGAACATGACAGAAGACAGATAGGTACATATGTCCGATTGGCCGAAGCATGTGTAATAATACCGTAATGAGCGTGTACTTCTTCTCGCTTGAACTCTGATTGGATGTTTTCTACGGAATATCTCGGCCTGTGCAGTTGCGGTTCCCAAGGTAAGCAAGAAAGGAAGCGGTGACGGCCTCCTTTCAGATTGGATATTTCAGATGAAGGCGTTAGGATCGTACATTAGCTTACACTCCTGTAAATTGATGTAGAACTTAACGGGCGTTTCTATGATTATTGGATTTAAAGATGGGTTTAGAATCTGCCAAATTAAGGGCGACTGCCGAAAGAGAGCTTTACTGGCGGGTATGCGAACAACCGCGGCGCGAATGGAAGATGCTGTGTAACGGATAATACCGTGTTTGTACTCAAGCCAGTCAGCTTACATCGTCACCGTCAGAGGTTTAAAAAATTGTTTTAGCACGACCACGACTCGGCTTAAAAAAGGGGCGAATATGTATGAACATGGCGTGGGCTTCGTTGAAAATTCGAATATATCGATAGAACCATATAGACGCCTGTTAATGACTACCAGGTAGTAAATGAGGATTCAAAATGTAGATATGGATATGTACGCCGGTGAATTCTCAGCTGAAAGTTAAGGCAACGAACTGTCATTGAGCTTTTCTATGAAATCTAGATCGTCGTTAAAGTTATACCCCTCATAAGGCGGCTTGCGATGGCTACTTTACGTTCAATTTTATGGATTATTTCGGTATGGCAAGTTACTCTTGCTTCTCCAAACCCAGGCAAATCCCTCAAGATTCTAGACCACCAAGGACAGAACAACGTTTCAAGATGCCGATGCTTCCCAGGGGAAGAATGTTGGCCAACTTCACAAGAATGGGCCGAGTTCAATAACACGCTAGGTGGCAAAGTCGTTGCTACAATCCCCATAGCAAGCGTGTGCCATGATGATTCCTTCGTACCGTACGATGAAGAAGCCTGTGAACGGCTAAGATCCGTTTGGGACTATCCTGAGACTCATTATGTCACGTCCTCGTCGCCCATGGCCCCGTTCTTTGCAAACATGAGCTGCGATCCTTTTACGCCACGTAACGCTCAATGTGTCATCGGTTCATACGTTCAGTATGCCATCAACGCATCTTCCGTAGATGATTATAGGTCAGCTTTAACTTTTGTACGGAAGCACAACATACGCCTTGTCATTCGAAATACGGGTCATGACTATATGGGCAAATCTACAGGTACCGGCGCTCTAGCCATCTGGACACATCATCTCAAAACAATCACGGTCCAGGACTATAACTCTCCCTACTATACAGGAAAATCGTTAACAATGGGTGCTGGGGTGATGGTTCTCGAGGCTAATCAGGCAGCCCACTCATATAACCTCGTCGTTGTTGCTGGCGATTGCCAGTCAGTAGGCGTAGCAGGAGGCTACACTCAAGGTGGCGGGCACGGGCCACTTGCATCTAAATTTGGGTTAGGAGCTGACCAAGTCCTAGAGTGGGAAGTAGTCACTGGTAATGGTGAATACTTGAAGGCTACACCCACTGAAAACTCAGACCTCTACTGGGCATTATCAGGTGGTGGTGGTGGTACGTATGGGGTCGTGTATTCCTTGACGGTGAAGGCATACCCGGACTTCAAAGTTGCTTCAGCAAACCTCACTTTCTCCAGCCAGGGGGTATCAGAGGAAGCATTTTATAGTGCCGTACAGACATTCTTGACTAGTCTGCCGGGTATCACCGATGCTGGCATTGTCTGTATTTGGCTACTCACGAACACCTCCTTTACACTATCGCCGATGACAGCTCCAAACCTAACATCTCAAGAACTACAGGCTTTAATACAGCCCACGCTAGATGATCTGGATAAGAATAATGTATCATACGGTGAGAAACACAGAACGAAATCCGCCTCGGTCCTTCTTAGATGACCAAGGAAAAAGAGCGATAGAGCTGATTTTTGGGCAGATTATTTCATTAAAGACTCGCCTACATATCTCGACAATTACCTCACTATGGACCCGATATACAATATTACCGAGGCAAATATTGGAGGTCGACTAATACCACGGTCTCTGGTTTCGTCAAACGCTTCTACCGCTCGTCTACTGGATGCAATGAAATTCATAGTTGCAAATAGTGGCGAAGTATCCGGCGTATCCATGAACGTTAGCACAGTGCCAGCGGTGCCGAATTCCGTAAATCCGGCATGGCGGAGCGCGCTCTTTAACGCTGTAGTTGCCACGTGGGTGATCTGAAAGCTCCCCGTCTTATGTGTGCTGATCTAAAATTTAATCTGGCAGAACTTATGACCCTTACAACTTCGAGACCAACATAGCAGGCCAACAAATAATCACGGATGTCTTCGTGCCGAAGCTGGCTGAGCTTACCCCTGATGGGGGTGCATATCTTAACGAGGCAGACTTCCGTCAACCCGACTTTCAACGGGTTTTCTACGGGAGTAATTATGACAGGCTCTTATCTATCAAGCACAAGTACGACCCCTATGACATTTTCTACGGACCGACTGCTGTGGGCAGTGAGTTGTGGCAGATGGAGGCGGACGGTAGATTGTGTAGGACCTCGTAAGGTATGGGATCTACCCTAAAATCAGACTCGCGTCGTCGTTCAGCAGAGGATATCGAATGGAGTAAAGCGGCGGAAACATGGTCTGAAAGTCTCTTCAAGGTGCATAATAGAGTCCCTGCAGCTAGAATTTTATTAGACAAGTCTCACAGTGCGTCAGCCACAAAACGAACGGTGTGGTAGTATTGAATGACGGGGATAGTGGCATGTGACGAATTGCCGTCGTACAGATCCAACGTTCTTACGTTCCGGAAAGCTGAGAACAGTGAGGATCAAGCTTTTCTGATGGTGTGAATGCTTACCCTACATATATTAATTGGCACAATGATGGGTCTCCTCTGGAAATGGTGCCGATGCCTCCTGTTCCTATTTGTGGGCACGAATATCTTCTACATTTAGCAAGGCTACGATCGGGAAGGATTATATGTGCGCAAGCCAACAATAAGGACATTGAAATGCAATCGTAATGCTCATTACATAACCTCTGGCTCATCTTTGGTGAGGCCCGAATACCGAATTCGGAAAGTCTTGCGACATGTTTTCGAAAGGGCCAGTAATGAAGGTAACTTGATAATTATCAGCATACATTTGCCGGAGCACAACTTCTGCATGTAACCCAAATCTTGGGTACCTACCTCTGCTGATTTTTCTTTTGGAACCGAAATCCGAAGGGAAAAGGGGGAGTCTAGAATTATGGGACACTGTACGGAGTATTCCGGGGCGATGGTTATGCACGTAATCTAGCTGAGACTGTACTCCTTCGTACATCTAATGATATACGATAGATGCTTAAAGCTGGCGCTAAAGGCGAAATGCCGAAAGAGCCTACGTAAGAGGCTCGTGCCAGTCACAGAAACGCGACGCTTATAAATTGCCCTAAACCAAAAGTCATCTCTTTCAGCTGAGCCGCATCCTGAAGCATGTCATAATAGTTCATATTTATCTAACTATCTCTCAATTGAAACGATTAAAAGTCAGCATTGCTATGACTTCTGAACCTTAGATACGTCAAATACTACCTTGTAATAAGCACCTTTGTTAACTCAGTACTGAGGTACATAAGAAGTTGGTGCCCCCCAGTTCTTCTAGGCGCTGCTTGAGATGATTTGACACTTATACAAGTGCAGTTCTCTGTTCAAGCTTTCATGCATGTATAATATCTCCGAGTCCACCCACCAAGCATGTATCCAATGAGCTATAACCAGCAGTATGTCTCTTCCGAGTCCTACCAACATGTAGGCGGCTTGGAAGCATTACCGATCAGCCCAGAACCTGGCTAGTCAGCGGCAGCGCATAAAGGGTCATTGTCCATACACACCACCATCTCCAGGTTCCAGAATCCTCCTGCGCTGTTCTCATTAGCAGCACTCTCAGTACAACAATAGTGGCCGGCACAACTGGTACAACGTATACCCATGCCTCAAGCCACCAAAAGTACGCGCAAATGATGGACCAGAAGGTAACAAAGAAGGCGATACATAGCCGGGACACATAGTCGCCAAGGAAAAGCGCCATCGTCCGTCGTCCACGGCTACTATCCCCCGCTTGATCCTTCAGATCTTGGACTTGCATTGTGGTGAGAATAACACCACTAATGATGCTTGTCCAAATAATGCCACCACGACTGATCTGGGCCTGGCTACCCACTGCGATTTGTAGCGAGCCACTGTTAAACATCCCGTAGGCAATCGATATGATTAGATCCCGTATGACCTCGTCACCACCCCTCAAGTCGTTATATAGCCAGGTTAGTATCATGATGAAGACCCCTTGCCTCCAAACCGCAAGAGCGTAGTTAAACGTCAGAGCCGTCGGGATAGCAACGAGCATCGCTCTCCGAGTTTGGTCAGCAGTGACCTTGCCGGTGGGTATGGGACGCCAGGGTTTATTAAGGAGATCCTCCTGAATAGACTCGGGAGACCGCTGGTTGGCGAGATCGAAGATTAGGACATTGTACCAGTTAAACGCGATGACAAATGGAACACGCCGGAGCACCTCCATGATGGAAGGATGCCCGTTAGGCCCTTCAGCAAGCACTGATGCTGCAAAGGCGCCAAGAATACCAAATGCCGAGTTAGGTACAACGAATGTGCTGAAGTTACTCTCGGTGAACTCCCAAATCAAGTAAGTTACACGGGCGACTCTCTGCACGACGCGTAAAGTTTTTGGTGGGTTTGGTTGGCCCGGAGCTTTGGCCGGTTGCATTTTGCATCGTGAATTCAACTCCTCTGTAAAGGTCGGTTTTGTGGGTTTGCACATGACAATGAAACTTTAGAAGTTCGTGACGTGACTCTCGACTGACAATGCCCATAATGAGAATCCCTATACAGAGTATGCTGACGATACTATTATTTATATTCGAATTAAGTTGGACCTACACACCATCATCGTATAGATGACCTTCATCTCTTCGATCGTTGGCTGTTCCTATAGTATCGACTTGCACATCTTACATCTCTTGATTAACTTAACAAGCAGGAATAACAACCCTTATCAAGTTACATGCGTCTCTGCCAAGCCTAGATGGTAATTTACATGACGTCCTTCTTCATCACGTACCTCCAATTTTCGATCTCTATTATAAGAGACGCCCTTCTAATGTTGTTTGAATACTTCAGGACGGGTTGACTAATGTTTACTAATAGGGAAACTCTTAAGTTGATAAAGTATCTAGGTAGGTAGCTATTGATAGCTACAAGTAGCCATCGTCACATAGGGCAGCAGAATTCTCATAGTCGAGATGTGGTGTAACGGAGGAGTTTGTGCACCAACAGATCCCTGCAAGTAACACACCATTGACGCGCCGATATAGGCGACTGGTATAGTCCTAGATTCTGTTGAATGACTTCCTCCGAAACATCACTTTAGCAATGTCCGAAATTTCTCAGTCGCTGTATCCTCATGTTGCACCTCTCATCAACGCAGGGTTGCAATCTCAGATTTTGCTCCCTTCAGAGCAAGGTTATGAGGCACGTGAAGCGACATACTGGTCGAGGGCTGCTGCATTAAAGCCGGCCTGCATAGTCCGTCCACGTTCCGCCGAAGAGGTGTCGGTAGCTGTGAAAGCACTGGTGAGCGCTGGAGAGAAATTTGCCGTACGCAGTGGTGGTCATGCTCCTTCACAGGGCGTGAGTAACATCCATGGAGGTGTCACTATTGACCTAAGTCTCATCGATCACATCGAGTATGACGATGTTTCGGAGACAGCTAAAATCGGGCCCGGCCAGCGATGGAGGCAAGTGTATAAAGAACTGCAGAAGCACAATCGCACGGTCGCTGGTTCCAGGGATGGCAGCGTGGGCGTTGCTGGTTTCCTCTTAGGTGGAGGATACTCATGGATCACTACGCGCAAGGGCTGGGGTTGCGACAATGTCCTCTCGTTTGAAGTGGTTCTAGGTGATGGTCGGATTATCACCGCCACAGCTGACGAGAATCAACATGCGGATTTATTTCGAGCTCTCAAGGGCGGAGGCAACAATTTTGGCGTTGTGACAAGTTTCACAATGAGAACTATACCATGCAGCCATGTTTGGGGAGGAAAGGTGATTGCGCCAAATGAGGCAATTCCTGATGTTGTTCGCATATGCTCGAGCATTCCAGAAACAATATCAAAATTCCCTGACGCCAATGTGGTTATGGTGATCGCCTACGTTCCAGAGAGGGACGAAATCGTTGCTTCAGGGGCTCTGGTGCAAACACAGGGGGTTGCGGATGATCCCGGCATGCAGGAATTGATGGCTTTGCCAAAGATCATGGACACAACTAAAATATCCACGATCTATGATCTTACCTTCGAATTCCTATTGCCTCACAACTACTAGTGAGTGATTTTCAGCAAGCCTCTATTTTCCATGCACTATTGTATTAATGCCTGCTAACTCGGTGATATCAGCAACTCCTGGTTCACCATCTCCGTCAAGAACGACGAGCGTATCATAGCCAAAGCCGTGGACGCTCACCAGAATCTTGTGGAAGAATTGAAGTCATTTGCCACGGAAGCGGACTTCAGAACCCAATGCATTCTACAGCCACTTCCGACATTCATTGCTGAACACTCAGCCGCAACTGGGGGTAACATAATGGGCATTGAACGCCACCAGAGTAATGGCGTGATATTCCTACTATCTGCGATGATGAAGACTCCTGAACAGGAAGCTTTCGCGCATCCAAGGGTCAAAGCAGGCATAGAGGCTGTTAAGGAGTTCGCTGCCACTATCGAAGGTGGGAACTTACCATGGATCTACATGAACTACGCAGACAAGACCCAAGACGTTTTAGGGGGTTATGGGATTGATAATGTGAGAAGGATGAAGGATGTGGCAACTAAGTACGATCCACACCAAGTATTCCAGAAACTTTGTCCTGGAGGTTGGAAGATCGTGGACGTCAAGTTGTAATCTATTGAAGTGGAGTCTAGACTCTTCCCGTCGCGCTTCTCCAAGCACACGATCTCTCTCTTTCAAGTAGCTTCTTAGCAAATCAAATCACTCTCCCTCTGATACACCATCTTAGCGTCAAATCAACTGAGATCTCGAATTACCAGAGCGTGGAAGTTTATTCAAGGCCGATAACCACTAGTAGCGGGAGTTCCCGATCCAGCTAACTGTCAATCTCTTGAGATGTTACCTATTTCGGCTTGACGCAAGCGTTCTACCATTACGAAACCTGACCCGTGCAACCATACCATGCTTACACGCAGTCATCTTCTCTTCATGATTTCTTCTGTGGCACAAACTGCACTTCTCAGCAAGAAAGAGAGGAGTGGGCAAAAGCACCACGCAGTGGGTATTCGGCTAGACCCCTCTCCCCCATAAGCGCCAGTTGTAACACGGAACCATACGGGCGTGAACAAAAGCTTACTTGCATAATGCCCGTGATATATGCATGGGTCAGTAGTGGTAGTGGTGGCGGAAGGATCATGCATCAGATATGTAGAAGAAAACGCCTCTCAGTGAAATGACTTTGGATCCAACCCTACCTCAAAAGCCTCACCATTCCGTGTGCCCTCGTCATACATATATCACACATTTATGCTGTGCTACACCAACTACCTAGTAGGTACTCCAATTCATGCATCCCAAGAACCCCGCTTCATTGAGAACACAACCTGTTGCGTAACCAGTTGTGAGACATCTGCAACAAGCTCCAGATGCGGCGTTAGAATGTGAAATAGACAATTACCAACTGAGGATCGGATGAGGTTTCTAATGAAGGGCGAGAAGTTTCTAACGGCGGATAATGACGATATCAACTTCCGTGGATCGTCCACCACGGGTATATCGGCTCGGATTTTAGCTGACTGTACCCATCGAGTACCAAAAAAACAAGTGACCTGAGGATAATCGGAACTGACACATCAGAAACGCTCTAGGGCTGACAAGTATCAAGCACGCGGCGTGACGACGGGCTCCAAAGACGGGAACACGATCTTTCTTCCGCGGTCCAGAAAATTCTCCTCATCTTCGCCAATCTTGCGAGCCACGTGGTCGCCACGGAAAATCTCCAGGAACCTATCCCATGATTCTTTATCTTCCCAGGTCATGATTGTCACCACGTCGAATGTGACATCAGACGAGTTTCCCTGATACATAATGGTCGGCGGGTAACTCTCATCCGGATAATCGTCTGATGTCGGGCTAGTTGGTGTCCGAGAGACATAGTTTCGTGTGTGCGTAAGAGGGAAAGCTGAGCCGACGAGGGATTTCAATAGAGGAAGGTGAACAGTATCGTAATGCGTGCGGAATTGCAAGGGCGTCAGACCCTGCTTTCGCTTAAGGAGAGCTATAATAGTATAAGTCATATTCTATTTCCGGATATCGAGAAGCTTGCTGACGGAGCTGATAGATTTGGAAGATGCAGAAAGGATAGACTAAATGCAGAGAATACGGGTCCATCATATACGACTCTGGTCTGAACCATAGACGCGAAATAGGGGTCGGATAGGTTGATATGTAATTAGAGGTACGTACATCTAAGGGTTCGATAACAGTTACAGCAATGCTGATTAATAATTTCCCGACTTAATGTAACTCCCCGCGGTTGGGTCAAAGGCGTTCTGCCGTTCGAACATTCATTCTTTGTCATTTAGTCGCCGCCTTACGTCAAGGCTGAAGAGGAGTCCACGCCACGAGAGTTAGATCGAAATGCTGATTCCAAGTTCGTTCATTGGAATCCTCCTGGGACCGGGGTTCGCAATCAATAGCTACCTAGGTAGGCAACCCCGTAATAGTCTAACCACAATCTCCGACGGCCACTCCCGCGTTGGCTGCTTGAGCTGAAGCTCATTAGGATCGCTGAGGTAAGGGATAAGAGCCACATCAGCTCTCCTGAGTAATTTAATCCCGACTTCGGGAAAGTCCAAATCATATCCCTTAGTTGCTTGAGGGCGCTGGATACTGGGTCAATGGAAACGTCCCTATTTAGTTCTTCACCTCGCATCCTACTCTGTGCCTCTATACCCCTCGCATCTCGTCTCTATATGGGCAGATCCTTCGCCCGTGACTACTCTCTACGCTCATATCACTTGACTTGAAGAGGAGGTTCAACGGACGCATCTATAAGGATGTCACCCTCCTCTCTAAAGACTCTTCTTCGCCTGTTCTTAGCTTGCGCCGTTGTGCGGGCCAGTGTTGGAAATACGACGACGCCTGCCGGGTGTCGATCAATACCAGGAGATTCTTCCTGGCCAAGCCAAGCCAAATGGGACGCCCTTAACAAGACCGTGGGAGGGAATCTCGTTTCCACGATACCAATTGCTGCTCCATGTCACGAGACGCTTTTTGGCGAACCGAACCCTTTGTTCAACCAAGAGAATTGCGACGCGCTACGCAACATATGGTTCTTTCCTACCACGCATCTCCCCTCGTCCTCCTCTCCTATGGAGTACCCCTTCTCGAATAACAGCTGTAACCCGTTCTTGGGGCCAGAGACGCCATGTACGATGGGGGGTCTCGTTGCTTATACAGTCAACGCCACCTGCACTCGTGATATACAGGCGGCCATTCAGTTCGCAAAGAACAATAATATTCGACTCGTGATACGTAACACTGGGCACGATTATCTTGGTAAATCGACGGGAGCTCATTCATTAGGGGTGTGGACTCATAATCTTAACACTCTCGATCTGATTCAGGACTACCAAGGGGGGAATTACACCGGCCCGGCTATCAAGGTTGGAGCTGGCGTCAAGGCCATTGATGCCTACGAATTCGCTGACTCGCATGGCCTGATCCTTGTGGCAGGAAATTGCCCAACCGTAGGAGTTGCCGGTGGTTATCTACAAGGTGGCGGGCACGGACCTCTATCGTCGAAGTTTGGACTTGCTGCCGACCAGGTGCTTGAATGGGAGGTCATCACGGCGGACGGTGAAGTCCTTACTGCTACCGCTACTAACAATAGCGATTTGTTCTGGGCCTTGCGTGGGGGCGGCGGAAGTACGTTTGGCGTTGTACTATCCGCAACTGTCAAGGTGCATCCTGATACCTATTTCTCGACGGCGTATATGACCGTGCCCAACAACGGGAGCAATGCAGATGCTCTGTATTCGGTAGTGGGAACCTTTATCGAAACATTACCGGCCCTGACAGACGCTGGTGCTATCGCAATATTCGAGGTAGCGGCTGATGGGTTCTTCCTCGTCCCGGCTATAGCCCCTGATATGCAGTCGTCCGAACTCGACGCTCATTTCCAACCGGTGATCAACAAGCTTAATAACCTAGGTCTCGAGTATACATACTCATCATCCACCAATTCGACCTTCTTGCGGACCTTCAACTCCATAACGACAATCAGCAACGTGTCCGACCAGAACCTCGGAGGGAGGTTCATTCCCCGCTCGCTGGTGGAGAACAATCAAACCAATGCGTTGTTGGATGCTATCCGGTACATCAGCTCCCAGCCGGACACCCTATTCGTCGGGAACGCAATCAACGTCAAGAAGTTTGTCTCGTCCCCTGACGATATTGCTGCAAATCCAGCCTTCCGAGAAGCACTATTCTCTGCCACGCTTGGCAATTACATCAATTACACCCACTGGGATGTCACGGTGGCTAGACAGCGTGCCATTACCGACGACCTGCTTCCGCAGCTGGAAGCGCTTACCCCTAATGGTGGGGCGTACCTGAACGAAGGCGACGTTAATCAGCCGGATTTCCAAAAGACCTTCTATGGAGATCATTACGATAGATTACTACAGATTAAGACTAAGTACGATCCTAAAGGCATCTTCTATGCGCAAACCGCTGTTGGGAGCGAACGGTGGAAACAAGACTTAGACGGAAGACTGTGTATGACTTGAACTCGTGTAAGAGATATATTGAATGAGCAATCCAATTTATTTTACCGGGTCGCTTTAGCAGGTGTCAGAATATCTGCGATGGGTTTGTCATGTATTTATGAGAGAGGGTATGCGTGTTAAGGGGGCATGTATCAATATGAGCACACACAGTACATAGTGCCTGGCAGGGACTTCCTGGTCATAACCGGGACGATGTTTTATATTTCCAGAACCCCTTACTTCTGTACTCTAAGGAATATTTACCCAAATCTACCTTGAACCTAACGTATTTGAACATGCGAAGCAAAATCATTTTCTCGTAATGTGGATGATCAAGTGTAGCGGCGCTTCCCTTATAAAGAGCTAAGCCTATCGTCGCACTACAACCTATCTTAGGTAGCCAGCGAAAGCACATGGAGGGGAAATGTTGCCTTGCATAGGTAGGAGGTAGGTATCAATGAAAGGGGAAGTATGTCTCCTATTATGATATCTACTGGTTCACTATATCAAAACCGTCTATCCGGTGAATATGCACGTAGAAGTGACCCTAGATCCCTGCAGACGATGCAATCCATCCCATGCAAAACGCCGCCAAATGCAATCACGGATATCCTACCCAGTTATCCCGAGAACCCATTCGAATATCTATTGAGATCCGTACGACGCCCTATGTTTCTCAGAAACGACTTTTAAGACGCCATCTGCAATACCCATGAAACCCTTCGCCCTAGTTTCTCCTTCATTCCCCTTCCATTTCATCTTCTAGACCTTCGCGATCTTAAACCCGACCTGTATCGTCCGCGACGCAATAAAGAACACCATGGACATGGTCATCACGATGCCGCAGAAGAGCTGCAAGCCGAGGAACCGGCCGGCCTGGGCGTTCACGATGGCGCCGCCGATGGGGCTGCCCGTCAGCGCGCCGAGCGCCGAGCTGAAGAAGGCGATGCCGGTGCGCGTGCCGATCTCGCGGATGTCGCTGATCTGCGCGACAACCGCCGGAAGCAAGGAGATGAAGCCGCCCGACGCGAACCCGAATACGGCGCCGTAGACGACTGTCGTGGCCGTCGACTTGCCGGGCACCCAGAGCGCGAGCGTGATCACGCCCGAGAGCCCCGAGATGAAGATCATGACGTTGAAGCGGCCGATTCGGTCGCCGAGGAAGCCCGGGAGGATACGGCCGGGGATACTTGATGAGGGTTAGCTTTAAATGTCTAGGTACCTAGGTATGTTAAGGGTGTGATGGTAACGATAGGGGTAACTTACCTAACGGCGTTGATGATGGGCAGTAGGTATGGGATGATAGCCGGGCTGATACCCTGCTGCCTCGCCTGCAGCTCGATGTAATTGAAAGGCAGGAACATGCCCCAGAAGAAGAAAAAGCCGGCCAAGATAATGCATATGAAAGCCGGCTCGCGCAGAGGGCGCAGGTAGTCCATAATGTTGAAGGGCTTCTTGCGCGGGGGTAAGCGAGACTTCACAGTGACGCACGCGAAGCCGCACAGAGCGAAGAACATGAAGCCGAGAGTGCGCATGGTCCAGGCGAAGCCGATCTGCGGGATCAAGTGGTCCATCATGATGGGAAGGACAACACCGCCGAGCGAGGAGCCGGAGACCATGAGACCGAGCGCCGCAGCGCGCTTCTTAAAGAACCAGCCCATGACCGAGTTCATCGCCGAGTTAAATACGGCGCTCATGCCCACGGCGCTTACGATCCCTTGCGATAGGATGATCTGGTAGTACTGTGTCGAGAGGGAAAGCATCATCATGCCGAAAGCGTAGACTAGCGTGCCTATGATTAAGAGCCACCGGGGGCCGTATCTATCAAAGAGTCGTCCCATCTATACATATAAAAAGAATCATCAGCCATTTTCTCATCTAAATGATCGGATGATCGGCAAGAGAAAAAAAGGATAAAGTGAAATGAAATCTGGGAGAAGAGAACAAGCTAAGCACTTACAACAGCGTTCAGCCCCGACATCATGAAGACCTGAGTCGAAGTGATCCAGCTCACTGTCGAGGCGCTGTAATTCGACAGCGGGCCCTCGACGTAGTAGTTAACGAACACGCCGACGCAATTGACAAGTCCGAAAGTGCTGAACAGGGCGCAGAAGCCGCCGGCGACGACGAGCCAGGCCTCTAGGCCACCGTCCGGGAAATCCGCCGGGTTGAAGCCGGGCGGCCCCGTTGGATGAGGCGGCGCCACTCCGCCCTTCTCCACTACAAGCGCTTTAAGTCAGCACTAGAAATTATTTATAAGAGGATTTGATATCCTTGACACCCTGCATTAAGGGTCCAAATTTATAGTATATGTAGTAAGGGAGGGTGGGGGGAAGGGTGGTTAGGGCTACGTACTATCAGCTTCGATGACATTTTCGGGATCAGGGAATATATTAGCATTCGTCGATGGCGTTTGCGACGGGATGCGATCGAGCGAGTGCCGCTTTGAATCGTACGGACTGGGCTCTGGTAATTCGGACGTATTGCCTGCCATCGTTGATGCCTCTGATTCGTATCCGTGTATTCTGCTTTGGGAAGTCTTGTGGGAGATCGAGGCCGATGCCTCTTGGGTCTGGTGGGTAGAGTTATGCATTTTTGGCGGTTGCGTTCGTGCGGATCTAAAGCAGAGATTTTTGTTTGCGCCGTAAAGAACAAAGCAAGGGCCAAAGGACGGAGGTTGCTATTGCAACCGGGGATAGGATAAAGTGCCCAGTGCAGAATATGAGGGTTTGTCGTATATGGTATGGTAAGGAGAGTTCTTCTAAAATGCTACGATTTCGTAAAGGGAAATCTACAATTTCTAATATGGGCTAGATAGAGAAGCAAGAAAAGATTTCATGTTTCATGGAGTCTCTCCCAAAAGTATTAAGTATGAGAAAATGCCGATTAGGCGCGGTTGAGACCGAGAAGGTCGGGGATCCTGACTAGGATGCTCGGGGTTAAAGCTGACTGTTCAGGGTCCTGTTGGTAGGAGACGAAATGGCATGTATTATTGGATCTCTTACAGCACGGTTCGGGCAGTACGTGGGGTAGTGCACGGCAAAAACCAAGGCAGAGAAGGACGTTATTCGTAATTAACTCCTGTTGTGCTCCGAGGCGATGGTTTACAAAGGGATTACCATATCATACAGGATTCATTAACCTAGAGCGCTCTCTCGGGGCTCCGACCTAGAAGAGCACAAGAGGCAGGTTTATAATAATAAGTCCTTAGTCGCAACTAATCTATTTTCTGACTGAAACCATTGACGAGTCACGATGGATCCGTAGGGCTGATTCAGAACCTCTGTGATCCAAGGTAGGTTCGGGTGACTGAACCTGAGGATTGACTGATGATGCATTGCAAGTCACACGGAATTTTCGTTTAGCTGCTTGCGGCCATACGTTAAATGACTATTCCGAATGTGCAACGGAGATACCCAAGGCAATTCCAATGACTACAGGTAACGGGACAGTCATTATTACCGGTTTTCATGAACAAAGCTTTGTTAATAGTACGGAATAGGGTAAGAAGTCTCAAGTCCCAAAATGATAATAGCCTACTAGCTGATTTCGGCTTGAAGATTAAAAGCGCGAAGAAGCGAGCGAGCCTCATTATTACAAAGCGCCAATACCGTACTTTTTTAAATAGGACTCCAGTAAGTACGTGTTACAAGGGATCCCATGAAGAAGATTCTTGGCGCGAAGATAGCATGATGGTAGCACCAATTGGGACGTTCAGAGGCTGAATTTGTTCCCCTTTTCCGCATTCATAGAAGCGTGGTTCGCGGATCCCTGAGTCACACTAACTAAATAGAGTAAGAATTATCTTATCTTGCAATCAGATCTCGCAAGCAATGCGTAGGTTCGGAGATATGATGCACCTCGGATTTATAACTACTATTTCCGAGCATGAAAGATCCACATCGAATTACGGGTTCCACACTCTCGGTTTTCCGTCTACGGTACATGCGATGCACGGGGAGGCGCACCGCCGACAGTTACAGAACCAGAATTCCGGGACTGCCTTACTGGCTTATATGTATGAAGCACCAAAAAATTAAATGCAGTGTTTTAGCTTTGGTGATATCTACCTACCTAGTCTTGTTCACGATGAAAAAGAACGGCTGAGGACCTTGGTCAACGACCAATAGCAGTGCTAATATTAGGAACTGGGAAGTAATCAACCTTCTCGGAACTGCATTGCTGCGGAGCTTAGTGCATCTGCTGTACCCAGGACTCCGGACCTCCACCTAGGAGAGAGGAGATTCATAAGTACAGCACGAAAATCTTCGAATTTATCGGCTGATCTTTGTGCGACCCAAGTACGTACAGCCGAAGCCACGCGAGCTTCCCGACTTGTGAGACGGGCCGCTATATTTGTGCCGAAATGTCACGTATAATGATATAATGAGCCGACTAGGAAGCCTTTAGTCCGTCACGCTATTTGAAGAGCCTCATGAGGTATATGGTACATCTATTCCTCGATTGCAAGAAGGGCAGTTCTTCTCTAGTTCATATTTGACACTCGTAAGGGTACTCGTATAATACAACATGCTATGCTTCCAGCTGAATACCGACTTCGCTATCATTTCTCGAAATCCTTGAGATTCTTGGCATCAGCAAACGAGACCTTTCCATCCGGCCCAACACTCGCAACATTTATCTTGACTTCCGCTGCGTCTGCGGTCTTAGGCGTAACATCGGGTTTCGGCTTTGTAGCCAACTCCACGGCCTCCGCGGCTACTCCCATAGGAGCGTCAGCGAGCTCGTTGACGTCGTCACGGGTCAGCACGTCGCTTATCCGGGTACCCCTACTCGACATGAGGATCGTCATCGGGCCGCGGAACTGCAAGAACAGCCTATCGCCCCATATCGTGCGTCTAGCCGTCGTGCGCAGGTTGAATAAGACCTTCGAGAGGAACTTGTAAGTTTCGGTTTTGCGCATGTTTTGCAGGAACTGTGTTCCGCCCAGCCATGTTGTGAGTGCGGGTACTTGAAACCTGATCCCCGAGCTCTTGAATCTGAAGGGTAGCGGAGGTTGTTTCGTTATTGTGTAAGCGACTACGTTCGCGGGGTGTGCTACGAACTCTTCGCCCTCGGCTAAGGTGAGTTGGTATATGTGTCCCGGAGCGGATAGGGCAGCCAGTCCTCGACCGGTCAGTTCGGACGAGCCCCAGTGTGCGATAGGTAGTTGGTATCGGATTCGAGGGGTTATAGTCAGTGTGTGTCCGGTCCACGCTAGGAGCGCGGTCCTTTGCGCGACCATCCAATCTGTCGTCCCATCAAGGTGTAGTATGGAGAACGTGGTTGTAGGAGACTTCGTAGATATTAATGCAGTGAGAGGTGTAGTCGAAGTTATGCGTTGGTAGAGGAATGGTACACCGGTAACGGCTCGAGTGAAGGGAGAAAGTAAGGAGAGGGTCGATTGCGCCTGCCTATGTTAGCTTGGAGTTTGTATATATGGTAGATATTGTGCCATCTCACATTTTGCGCTTTGCCTGACACGGCGACTAATGTTCCGCGGCGTGTGTATAGTCTTTGTGAAGCTGATAGAGATACAGAGAGAAGGGAGTATGGTGATCCTAGCACCTCGAATCTAGCATCTAAAACGGCTTGTAAGTGCACTATTCCAATAAATAAGATACATGTATGCATAATTATACCTGCTACATCTCTAGACACGGCGATGGACGTGCCAAAAGCATCTCCTCCGAGGCGAGGTGATTCCGTCGCAGGAGCCGAACTGATCTGTATAGCTCTACATTGGCGGCAGATGTAGCTTGTCCGACGAGCCAATCGGTCTGCGCGGCCTCTTCTAGCCAGAAGGGAAACGCCGCGCATGGTAGCGGTCTCGATGGAGGGCGGCTTTTATGACCGTGGTTGTCGAGAGCTTCGGTTATGACGACTGAGCAAAAATAGCTGGAGCTTCTTTAAACTTTCTATGTTCCGTCCACAATTTTACCCGCGCCATTCGATAACCGACCATAGGTGGAACCACTTAGCGGGGAATTGACGTTATCGGAATGACCCAAGCTATTCGTAAACTTGAACATTCACATTTCAGCAACGCTCTCTAAGACAGGCCAACGACTCAATAATTAAATCGAATTGATTCAGAGCATTCGGATACTTGAGGGTCTACCAAGTTACATCTCATATCTCTATTAAGAGATTTTGGCCAGCGTTCTAATCGTCTCAGAATTATTAGTGATCACGACGGAGAGGACAATACAAGTCACACCAGACCAGACATCAAACAGAAACCGGGCGAATTCAGCTTAACAGCTTTCATATAACTTCTATATAATTTTGAAGAAGTGATGCAAACAAGAGCTTGAGAAACAGTATGGAACAACTATTTCATACGCCTAAGCAAATCGAATGCTCCCTCCTATAACGCCACGCCAATGCAATTTCGGTTCAGTCCCACCCAAACCTGGATGACCAAGAAATCCCGCCAGCCGATGCTTATGCAGCCAAAGGTGACCAGAAGAGAGAAAGAGGGAAAAGCAGATGCAAGTCTAACTCTATGAAGAGATACCCGAAGCAAGCAACCCCTCGTATGCGCGATCAACCGTCCGTCCACCCATTCCAGGGATCGTTCTAAGCTGCTCTAGCGAATGGATGTAGCCATCACCCTGTTCCGAAACCTCGTCTAGGTACTCCACCAGGTCCCGAGCTTTCTTGGGACCGAAGCCCTGTAAGCTCATAATCCGGGATACATCCCGCGAGTTGATGATATACAGCAAGCTTCGCGACACGGCGCCTTCTTCCATCACCGCACTCTCCGCCGCTTGTGCCTTCGTAGCCTTGGGCTTCTTACCCTTCTTACGGTTCTTGCTCATATAGGCTTCATCGTCATCATCCGCCTCCGCACCATTATAATCATCGTCGTCGATGGTGACCTGTCGGCTGGGCTTCTTATGCTTCCTCTCGACGCGGCGCTCATCGACCTCGGCTTCCATTTCACCGGAAGTTGTGTCTGGACCTTCGCGCTTCGCCGCTAGCCGTGCCTTCAGCTTCTCGATCTTCCCAAGAAGCTTCGCTTGGCCTGGAAAGTAGGGCAGCGCCATCTCGTACATCTTAAGTGCGCTAGCATCCTCGCCGCGTTCCTTGTGCTGCCTGGCCATGAGCAAGAAACGCAGGCCATCGGAGCGTGAATCGTCATGGCGCCCATCCTCGATGCGTTTCTCGAGAGCCTCTAGACGTCTCTGAACAGCTTCGTTGATCTCGGGCGGTGCCGATGCAGCTTGTGTTCGGGATGCAAGGATCTCGCTAACCTTCTTCTCTACCATTGCTTCAATCTGGTCTGCGGATATCGACGGTTGGATCGGCTGCAAGGGCTTGGCTGCGCGGGGAATTAGTGCCGGACGGGTGATCTTGGTTGGTCGACTACCACCGTCAGAGTCGGAAGGACGCTTCGGAGCAGGCGATGTTCGCTTCATCGTAGTGTTCGCTACGGGCCGCGATGTAGGTTGCGGTTTCAATTTGTCGGTATAGACACTGAATGCCTTGACGGGGCGATCCGCAGGCTTGTCGGCAGATTTTGCTGCAGTTCCTGAATGGATGTTATGTGCATTCGCCAAGGGTCGCAGGGGTTGACGAGTTATGCCCGAACTGGAGCTAGAGTTGGTACGCGGCGGCTGCTTGAAGACGACCTCGTTCTCGATCTCGCGGACTTCGATTCGCTTGGCTCGCGAACTGACGTTCAAACTGCTGAGGGTATCAAGATGGTAGCTCCGAATCGGTGCAAGGTTCAAAATCATAATGGTGATGCCGTTGTTCTGGCCAAGTGAGAGAATTCGTGTCATCTTCGATTCTCGGAAGGGTATACGACGATCTCCTCTTGAGATTGCGTCGATGCACTGGCTCAACACGAACAAGCTTTTGTTGATGGCGGCAGACTCGACCAATCTCTCCTTACCGTTGTCCGTTCGTCGGTTATCTTCAGAACCAGCCAAATCAATGGCCGATGCTGTGCTTTCTCGGACCATGTCATCCGTGGTCTGAGTAAGCTTGACACGCAAAATAGCATGACTTCTGCTGCTGTGGGCATTGAGCTTTGTAGCAGCAGTGATGCGGTTGTTGTTCGCTTCGATGTACAATCGTTCGAAGTCCTTCAGATCTTGGCAGGGTCGCTCGGACAAACCCGCCACGACAGTCTTGCCATTAGCCTCTGCACGTAGAGGTAGACCCGAAGGCGTTCGTTTCTCGGGGGGTTCAAGAAGATCAAAGACCTTGTCGTTGTAGATTTCGTAGTATGAAAGGGCCACAGTTACGGTCGTCTCGCCGTTAGAGTCCTTCATAATCTTCTTGGCCCTGCGGAAGACACCACTGAGCAGTCTTGGGATAACACCACGTTCAGCCAGCTTCAATCCGCCACGCATCGTGTGCGTCTTGCCGGTTCCAGTGACACCATAGGCAAATATCGTAACGTCGAGGCCATTGAAGAGGGACTTAAGATGAGGGGCAACTGTGAAAGTCAAGGGGTTAAGCTATGGCTGTCGTGTATGGAGGGAAGAAAGGGATAGGCAAAAACGCGTACCTTCGGCGGTGAACAGCTCTTCCTGTGTCGTCGGCTGATCGTACACGCTGTTGAAGGTGAAAGAAAACTCCTCTGATTCATTCTTAGGGTTAGGTATCTTAACCACGTTACTGGTCCTGCCATCGTCGTTGCTAGCCGCGTGTACGATCACGTCCTTATCCAGTTCCTTTTCCAGGAGCGGACGTATCCGCGCAACCACCCTCACAGACATGACTGTTTCTCAAGTCAATTGAGCAGCAAGAATGATAGGATGGCAGTTAACGATGGCAAGAAACCAGGAGACGAAGCTAGCAAAATGATGCAATTAAGAATTGGTGGTGAAGTAGTGCAACTTGGACAATAATGCTCGTGTTATTAGGAGACCAAACAGCATTGTTTAGAAGATGGCACCAGCTTTAGCAATTGAGCAATGGGGAAGCTTGCCCTGAAAGTTGGCGTGGGTCTAGTGGAGCTCGCGGTTGTAAGGGAGCAACCAGCGCAAGCAGGGCACGTCGCGCTAATAAATACAGTTCTTAAGGGTACGTACCTGTCTTATGTCGCGTACGTCGCACCTGAATCACGTACTTCAATCCCTTCCATATAAGATATATATGTAATTCACACGAATTTCAAAGTATTATTAGTCCTTTCATTCCTGCAATATCTATATCTCAAGCATATGTCCTCATAAACTTGAGACCAATATGCTCTCCAGCATAATGGTGTACACGGTGGCTGAATTCACCACCGCTCTTTTGGGATCCAATTTTCAACATTGACCAAGGTCAACATTCCCGACGCCGCTTATATCTTTACGGCGTTCTTGACGTGGCATCCATGGTCATAAACCCACTGACCAAGGCGCAAAATACCAGAATTCGCTGGCTTCCCACTATAGACTGCAGTTCCATTCGGCCACGATTCGGCACTAGCGAGACCGCCTCGAGAATACCACATGTGTTACCGAGAATGTGAATTAGGTAATATTGGCAACACCAAGGTCGAATCAAGGATTCGGCGCGGCGTCCACTATAGGAGTGTCACCACGACCTAATCATTCAACAGATCTTACTCCTCGACCGAGAGTTTCTCCCAAATTTTTGCATTGGAACATGCAGATATTTCCCTTCGTTTATTTCTATATTTGGGACCAGGGTGTAGTCCGCCCCGGAACACCGGCGCCGGTACGGCGAGGCGAGCCCAGCTTCAGCTAAGCTAAAATCCCGAGTGGCGGCGCTTGGTCCGGGCCCCAGATTTTCGGGTTGCTTTCAATCTATCTCCTTTTACTTTGGCAACAGATCCAGACTACCCCAATAGCAGCGCCCCTTCCTGCAATGATCAGGGCACAATTCCGATAGATTCTGAGGTATACCTATGCCAGTTGTCTTGTTTCTCTGGCCACATACTACATATACTAACACATATGACTAACACATATGTGTATCTCATGGACACTTGAAACCTTAATATGTATGTGGGCAGCTTTGCCCGCGACAACTCCGTACAATACCAGCCTGAGCCATTAGGTTAATGAATAGTAGGGAGCAACAAAAGGACAAAGAAAGGATTTGCACATCAAATTCGAGAAGCTCGTCATAATTATGGTATTCCCATATCATCATGGCACACATCATCAAAATGTGGAATTTAGTTCATCCATAATCGTGGACGACTCTGGATATAACGGAAGAAAAAAAGAAAGAAAAAAGGAAAGGTAAAAAAGAGGACAGAAAAAAAGCGATAAAAACTGCCCTAATAGGCAGCCCTGGTGGAGAACAAGCAGGTGGGGTCCCTCGACTTGGGAAAATGAGCTAACCTCATTGGTCCGCTAGCATTCCTGTGTTCCTTGTACCTGGACCGCAAGCAGTTGTCTATTTCGACGTCTCATTAGATTTGAACGACAAAAAGAAGAACGACCTATGTGTAAAGATAACATACATTTGACTAAAAGGTATGCTCTGATATTGCCGTCAAGATCATGTGAGTAAGAAGAAGCAATACATGGGTAGACGTCAGAAAAAGTTGCGTTGTACCTTGAGGTGCTATTCTAGAAAAAATTTTATTTTTTTCTTTCTTTTCTTTTTTTTTTTTTTTGTCCTCTCCAGTCTTTTTTTTTTCTTCCTCCTTTTTTTTCTTTCTAGCTCCACCAGCTAGGTCTTTCGCCTAATCGCTTTCTTCGTATCTTCAAATTCTATTCTGTATATTCGTTTAGTCACACCTACTACGGTTGTATCGGAGGTTAATAGCATATAGCGTTTTATATCATCACATCTATCTAGTAGGCGGCAACCCCTGAGATCTAGGCAAGTGCAAACTACTTCTTGCCTGTCTGTCTAACTCCCACGTACCCAATAATTCTGCTATTGCCGTCCGGTTGCTCATGTAGCTTCTTGATTGTAGGGAAGACTGCCCACCTATCAAGCTTCATCTCATCAGTAGAAGGGCAACCACTACCTCGTCACATCCCTCAAGGACCACCGAGCCCTCTTACCTCTTGCTTCTTGCCTTCTACCTCCTTCTTGTTGCTATTCCCACACATCCTCAACATCTTTATCTCTCCACATCTCTTCTCCGCCTGCTTGTCTTTCATCTCTTCTCTTCTACCAATAATGTCATCAAGACCTCACCACAACTTTATGCCACGATTCATCCCTGACATTACTCGACTCTTTGAGGTAAGCTACCTAATCTAGCCACTCAAACCTATTACCTCTTCATTCTAAGCCTGATCATTCATCAACAACTACTTTTCTTCTTCATTCATCAAACATCTCATTGATATGAGGCCTCAGTTCTCCAATGGCATGATGCCGTCCGCCCACACCACCAACGGATCTTTAGATCCTCGAGCTCTAAACTACGAGACTAGTGATCTTAATGAGATCACTCGTCGTCAGATGAATGAGGATATTAGCGCGTATCGTTATGACCTCGACTTCTGCAAGAATCAACTGGCAGCCCCTAATCTCAGTCCCCAAGAGACTCGAACCCTGCAGATCCGCGTGCTAGACTGTGGACACAACATTCGTCACTGCCAGCACCGCATCCAGCAGCTCGATGCGCAAGCGCAGGCGATCAAGGCGCAGAGGGCCGCTAATGCTGCTGCCGCTGCTTCTATGAATGCCAGCTACAAGCCGCCGCAGCAGCACCGAGTCCTCGCAGCTACCCCGGGATCCGGCCCCAACGTCAAGCGAAAGCGCTCATCTTCCAACAGCGATGAAGACAGTGACGTCGATGTTGAGCCAGTCAAGACCCTAGACGGCTTAGGTACTACTAGTGTTCAGCGCCTGGGCTTCTGGAAGTGTCGACTCTGCACATCACAAAAATTCCTTGATGCGGGTACAAATCGCGTGCCTAGTGCGCCGTGTAAGTGGCCTCTCAAGGACGTATCCAAGATTCTCAATCACTACCTGGACATGCATACCGAGCACACACCCCGGGAGCGTCTGCAAGAGCTCGGCGCTGCGCTTGGTCATAACCGTAAGTTTCTAATCGCCGAACTCATTCCTCCTTTCATCTAGACGCTAATCATTCATCACAGGAGGTCCGTTTGAGTACTGGTTGACCCGCACCCGGGCGCAGGATTTGAACGATCCGACTATTATTGACGACTTCATCGCCGAGCTTCAAAGTGGCATCCTGCCTGAACCCTTGCGTGGCCTCAACCGAGCAGCAAGCGCGTTTCCCAACACTGTCTCGGGAATCAAGCGATGAACGAAATTCTCACAACATAAAATTCTCACAATGGGTAACATATCACGAAAGACGGTCGATGATACCCTGGGTTATGGTGGTGGTAGTTATGAATAGGGGGGACGAGTCACGCGGTTGCAATTCGGAAGCTTGAGCATATCCTAGTGAAATATCACATCATCGGCTTTGTTTTTCGCGGTTGACTTGCACATTTTGGCATGGCGTTCGGAGTTCTCACGGGTACCTAGGTATGCATGCTTCTGAGGTTGCAGGTTCGGCTTGCTGGGGATCAGAAGAGTGCGTTTCGCCTTCCGGGAAGGCATTGTGCTATCATCGTAACGGGTAGCTGCGACGAATTGAATTTTTTTTTTCTCATGAATTAGACTTAAGAGTGGTTGGTGCAATTGCGAACTTCATTGAAAATCGAAACTGCCGTTTTATTAACTCGCATGATTGTTTTCATGGCAGCGGTGAGTCATAGGAAGTCGGTGGCTTGAACGTGGTAGTCCAGTCATCAGGAAGGGGCAGGATGAAATGGTGGGTAAAAGGCAAGAGACATGAGATGAAAGTCAAAGTGAGTAAGGATGGAAGTACGAGACATCAGTGAAGCAGCAGGCAAGTACCTACATGTTCATAGGTACGAAAGACCGGATTATCAGCCGAACGAAGAAAGGGGTAAAAGAGTGGAGAAGGGGCAGCACCGGCCTCGGCAATGCCCCAACTGGTGATTGACGTATGACGGTACGACGTTTTTGTCGCAGTTATAACCTCAAGTATCCAAGGTAATACACTTTTTATATAGGATGCCATACAAGTTATACGGTTTACCCTATAATATTCCCTATGTGAGATGATGTCTTTATAGATGTGCTGTTTCAGCTAATGTTCGCCTTAGATTTGATGCGTGCAGTTTACTCCCATAATAGACCTTGTTCATGCCCCTTAACCGGCATTCACTAAGCATGAGTGCTAGTGTTTCCTGGCATTCCTTCTACTCAATGGTTGCGATGAATCCTTTTTCTAGGAAATCTGCCCGGGTAGGCGGTAGGTAACCTTCCATCACACCCAAGCGGTCCAGGGAAATCCGCCTATTGTCACGTGGCGCACCTAGGATGATAGGAAAGAACATGTTGTTCCGCGAGGAACTGGGAACTATCTGGCTAAGCTCAAGGTATACATACACGATGGTTCTTTGTCTAAAGGTGAAACATCTGACACCTATTCCAGCTATTTCTTCACTTCAGCGTTTGAAAACGTGGATGAAGTGAAAATGATTCCATAGCCTAGAAACGTATGCATCATCTGCAACCCAAAGTCGAAATGGCATATCACACTTGTGGTTGGGGAACTCCGTCTAGAGGATCATTTGGGCGAACCAAGAAGCCTCGTCACTGATAGTGCATTGAGAAGGATGGCGCGGTCGGTGATTTGCAGCTTCAGTGGCAAATTGCATACCGAGCATGGCAGCAACAGGAATTTCATTGCTTAAAAGAAGGGCACTTCAGGGCCTAGAATTACTTCAACATCAGAGCATACCCTGATGGTGGGCACTCACCGACGATGAGGCATTAGCAACGTGAAATGGCTGTTTGAAATATCGACCATAAAATAATAGAAACAAAGATGGATGGGGCCGCGTCGCAGCCCTTCATGGATTAGGCGAATAGGAGCAATCTGGACATTTTGGGGGCTATGTGATGAATGCCAGCCCTATGACGGCAGTGGGTGGCTTGGTATGAGCAATTTTATCTGTTTTATAACAGACTGGCACGCTTTGTCATGGGCCGTTCAGGTCTAGTACCATTTTGTAGTGGAGGCATGGGGGCGGTTAGGTGTAAGATAAGCGGCTTCTAAGGGGTAAAATGTGTGGTGGTGGAGGTATATCTTATCATGCGGCAAGTAATGTGCGGCAAGGAGAGGTTTTGCTTATTGCACTTAAGGCGTACCATTTTAGCTCCATAAGCATATCAAACAAGGAAAGACTAATAGTGAGCTCTATATAGATCAGGGGATTCCCAAGATAAAAGTTTCGGGGACCTTGAGTATCCGCTAATTATGTAACGCAATATTCTCATGTATTGGGCAGTTTATACTCGTAATTGACCCCATAGCTGTCACAAATCGCCTCCTTACAATGGCAGACGCTTTGGGCGTTGTTGCGAGTATTGTCTCGATCTCTCAAGCCGTTAGTAGTGGGGTCAAAGTTATATATGAGCTTTATAAAGCCCCCGATGAAATAAGAAAGTTGGATGTAAGGCAAATTCCCTTGCGAACCCCTAATGCTACTTAAGAATTATTAGTTCAGCGCTAACATGAAAAAGGAGCAAATAGAGGTGTTTCGATGCGTTTTGCAGACAATTGAAGAAGCACCAAGACAGGCTATGGACAAGGCAGTGACCATTACTTTATTTCGAGCGCAGAAAATTGTTGAAGATCTACACCAACTCCTAACTGTGAAGCTTTCGAGTCAAAGTAACGGGTCAAATCGAGCTCGTCGTAGGGCTTGGTTAAAGAATAAGCGCAAGATAGTCTCGCTACGGGACAATCTCAAAGATGCCCGAGAAACGCTCTCCGTGGCGCTGAACGCAAATGCAATGTATGGCGTTGCGACGTATTCGAGATCGTTTCTGAGAGGCTAACAAACTGTGCAGAGCTTCCGCAGGTCGTGTCGAATCATCGTTATTCTGTCTAGGAAAGCAAGTCGTCACAGGTTCGGCCCTTTATGATTGGCATGAGAATGCCAGTTGTGCAGAGAGCACAGCAGTAGCTCAATACTCGACGCAGCATAGCGGGATGACGCGATTTATAGAGCTGGATCCGAGTTCGAATATAAGCTCACGAGGAACCCTAGAGCCCAAGGGAGGTGTCTTGACGGAAAGATCTTCTGAAGTTGAACTCTCGAGGCGTTCTAATAAGGGTTCGGTGAATACTCGATGGAACAAGTTCATAAGATGGCCTTGTCGTGAAAATAAACCGACTCAGAAACCGCCAAGATGCACCAATGACCATTCACGAATTAGTCCAGCCAGTTCCTTAGAATTATCGTCTTCATTCTTTCCAGAATCCTATACGACAGTCGAAGGCAGGCCCAAATTTGTCAGCTACGCATGCTATGAGGCATATGCTACAGAATACAGCCGAGTTAACCATTACGAAACATTCTGTTGTATAGCACCAAGGCAGTGGATTAGGCTCTTTCTATCTGTCACGGTCAGCATAGAATCTCCTCACTGGAATGCGGCCAGATTGACGCCCAACAGGAGTATGTTGGCTCGCATCCCAGCTGGATTGATTAAGACTTTGCGGGCATTCCTGGTTTCCCATCCGGAGCTTGAACAAGACTCTCATCTCAGTGTTTTTCTAGGCAACCAGGCAATTTCCGCCAAAAGTGGGAAAGACCTGGATTCATTTATGCAGATCGGCAAACCACGAGTTGGAATAATGGAGCGTCTGAAAGCTATTACGGCGATGACATACCATTGGAGCTGTCCACGGTATTTTGAAAGGGAAATGGTGCAGCAACCCCTATACAAACTCTTCCATGATAACCGCTTTATTGCCTATTTACATCCACGCTGGGTTGTAGTTCATCGATTTGCATTAGACAAGGCGCAGATTGATTCTATCACGTATATGCTAAAAGCGATGCATTGTTTAAGGGGTGCGTCTTCAATCAACCCATTTGTCGGCACGCTTCTTGATCAACGGGGTATTATTAGTGGATTTATGACCGAACTTCCACTCCAAGGGGGTTTGGCAACTTTGCTAGCCAATTCAACGACCTCTGGCAGACCGGTTGTGTGGGAGAGACGCGAGAAGTGGTGTAAACAGATTGTCCAAGCTGTTGCCACTGCTCATGCTCACGACTTCTCTATAGGAACACTCCCCGAAATATTTAATTGCTCAATCTATATAGACGGATGGGACAATGCAGTTCTCTGGTATTTGCAAAGGCAATTCGCGTACGACAGCTCCAGGACAGGTGTAGTACCACCTGAACAGCGGCATCTAGCCTCAACCAGTGGCTTCATGGATGCGTCCATCCAGAGCGACATCTATCAGCTGGGCTTGGCATTATGGATGATAGTCAGAAACGAATTCTACTTCAGCAGGTCAAGGTTCTGCAGTATGGCTGGATGTACCACAATGGCCGGAGTTCAATGTACCGAGCTTCACGCTGATCCAGTGCAACTGCCATCGCCTGGTCAGCATTGTCCGGACTATATCCAGCAGATAATTTCCAATTGTCGTGCGGAGAATCCTGAGAATAGGCTACCGGCGTGGAAACTATTAGAGATGTTCACTTCTTCAGAGAAAATTCCCTTGGTACAAACGAAGATAGAGACGGATATGTGCATTGCAGAACAGAAGACTGCACAGGGTGCATGTCTCAACGGAGGTCTATTGAGAGAGAACCAATTCGCCTGTTCGGGCAAATCTCCGACTAGACTGGAAGATTGTGAAGAAGTGATAATTAGGTGTGATGAATGCGGGGCGCAAACACGCGAGCACTTCTTCCATTGCCACGCTTGCGTCTCTGGGGATTACGATATATGTCCGGAGTGTTTCGAGCAGGGAGCACATTGTTTTGACGAGGAGCATTACTTGTGCGAACTTTTCTACAATAACGAAGGAGGAAGCGTCTATTATAGCAGTGTGAAGAGTTCCGGCCATCGAGATGTAATCAAATTTTAAAAGGGGGAAAAACATCGCAAGGACCCTTCAGATTTCCTAACACCTTCTTATTCATATGTCTTTGACTTTCCATATCACGTAACCTGCCACCATAGACTAAAATACTAGATTAAAATGAATAGAGTCGAATCCCAATGTCTTGTCTGAACTGGTTAACCCGGGAAAGTGAAGACCCGGTTGCAAATTGTAATCCACAGAGCACTGTATGGGCACATAGCCTATGCACTACGCTGTTCAATAACCTACCGCCGTTCGTTAATCATAAACGACATAGCGATTACTACTGGCTCCGTGATTGTTGCACTATTCCGAGTTCCGACGAAGGACTTGAACAACGGAGCACACCCACCATCGCCTCGAGATCGGTGCGCTCCCCGCAGAATGCCGTCAACACTGACCGGTGGCAGCAAGTGCGACTTCGCCTGATCGACAGGCACAGGACGCTGTAACGCGGCCAAACAGGCAAAATCGGACATACGACTCCGCTCCGAAGTAATTTATTGCCGTGACGTCGATCCCTTCTCATAACGTAACCCCACATCCTACCGGTGGCGCTCGCGTTCTCCTTCCGGAAGTTTCAACGCCGAAACTGCAGAACGCTACACTATGTCACCTTAGGCACACTCGCTGCCGTCACGATGTCGTCAAGAGGTAGCTAACACATAAGCATATCTCAAGATTAGGCTTCCCGCGTCGCGAAATGATAGGTCTTGCGCTAGCCACGCTCCACTATCAAGAGAAACGCGCCATTAGGGCCAAGAGCGATCTCGCCACACGTCGAGCGGGTCCTCCCGTCGCCCAACCTATCTTAGGGGTGACTGAGTGACTTATTGTGCACGGATATAGAGCGGCATCGCATGAACCAGATTCGGCCTGGCATCCCTTTTTGCGGGATGGGAAAGCCGAGGATGGCGGGGACAGGATAAGTTAGGTAGTGAGGGGCTTGCTGGGTCGTAACTTGGTCCCGGAAAGGCCTTTTCAGGAAATTTTCTACTTTTCTGTCGGGACAAGAGTCTATTGGGGGGCACAGTTTGCTATATCGAACAATAGATCGCGTGTCTTCACATGCGCGCATCCGTATCTCGTGACGAACTGGATGGAATATATTGACTAGGTATTCGACGAACTAGTCCCATCTATGATACCACAGAGCGATATTTGGCAATATAGCGTTACATATCTAAGGATCGTAGCAGCGACTAGTAATACGAAAGGAGTCGCCGGCTTAGCGAGGGTAAATCACACACACACACTTACTTATACATAATAATCCAGATATGGAAATGAGCACTTCCTATTACTCCCCTATACACTTTTCATGCGGAAATCTAAGAGGCTAAGGGCTTAAAAAAATCGGAGCTCTTTACATTTGATCCTATGGGAGTATCTTGTCGGCAGGCAAAGCTGGGATCATGCAATGCGATAGTAGCATTGATGTCTCTGCGTTTCCCCGTACCAAACAGGGTGCAGAACGCAGCTGTGGAGACGAGCCTGACAGACGGAATATGCGGGTGGAGGGAAAGCGAATCGAAGTCTTCCCTTCAAAGTCGTTTTAGGGTGGTCTGGACTGTCTCCGCATATTAGCAGATCGATAGCTAGAACAGGGGATTAATTAGTAGGCCTCCAACGAGGTATGGCTTCCCCACATTGGCCTATATCACGCTTACGCGGTGGTAGGCCTTACGAGCGCCCATAGACGATGTCGCCGCCGGATGTCCGAATCGGGAAAGCCGGGTCTCCCTCAACTGAAGCTATCTAGGAATCAACGGAGTGCTGTTGATGATTAAAAATCTCAATAACCCTTCGAGTTATAGAACTGCAGCTGTCATACCCCAATTGAAGGTTGCAGAATTCCCTCAATTGAAAAGATTGATTTGATTGCGGTTCAATCTGTGAAACGAGACACAGCATTTTTTGAAACATCCTATTTATTAAACATGCCAAGCGCAGACGTCAATGGCGTTCATACGAACGGCCGTACCAATGGTCACACGAACGGGCATGCCAAGGGCTTCAAGAACCCGTCGCTGCAGGTTACCGCAGACCATCGGTTGAAGCTGGTGGACGCTCCTATCCGTGAACCTGGTCCTGGTGAGGTGACTCTGCAGATCAAGTGCTCAGGAATCTGCGGGTAAGTCTCACCCATTTCTTTTGAATTATGATCGCCCGTCATATAAAGCGATATATCTGACCTCCATTTAGGTCAGATATGCACTTATGGAAATCAGGGCGCATAGGATCTCTGGAGGTCAAGGGTGACTGCATTCTAGGGCATGAGGCCGCTGGTGTTGTGCTCAAATGCGGAGAGGGGGTGACCGACCTCAAACCAGGTGAGTTCATGTGGTGTTGATCACACTCTCTCCGGATTGCGCTGTCCTGGTCAGGAGCTTGGTTGGAGGTGCTAATTCGCTAACTTGGGTGGTATTTAGGAGACAGAGTGGGCATTGAGCCTCAGGAGCCTTGCGAAAAATGTTTCCTATGCAAGGAGGGCAGGTACAATCTTTGTGAAGACGTCAAATTCTCCGGAATATGGCCCGACAATGGCACGATCCAGAGATTCAAAGTCCACCCTGCGAAGTGGCTATATAAGTAAGAATCAACGTTGAACAGCCCTGACGTCTGTTGGAAGGACTGCCTCCTGTTGATGCAAATCTCTAATGTGCCCTTAGGATTCCAGATGACCTAACGTACACCGAAGGCGCACTCCTCGAGCCACTGAGTGTGATTCTCCATGGTATCAATGGAGCAAATGTAAAGTTGGGTCGCCCAGCACTCGTTTGCGGCGCTGGTCCAATTGGCCTTGTTGCCTTAGCAGCCGCCAGGGCTTCCGGTGCTCATCCCCTGGTCATCACGGATATTGACCAGGGACGCCTCGATTTCGCCAAGGAATTTGTCCCGCGATGCCAAACATACCGTGTCAATTCGAAGCTGAGCGCGGAGGAAAACGCGAGGGAAATCCGAAAACTATATGGCGAGGATGAGTACTCAGCCCCAGCATCGGTAATGGAATGTACTGGCGTTGAGAGCAGCGTCTGTACCGCGGCCTTTTCCGTTCGCAGAGGAGGCACGCTTATGGTCATTGGCGTGGGTAGGCCGGTGATGAATAACATCCCATTCATGCACTTGTCCCTTGCTGAGGTCAGTTTATATTCTTTTTTTCTAGAGAAGATTCCACTCTTCATTCGAGAGGATCCTTGGCTAACATCGCAATATTAATCAAGATCGAGCTCAAGTTTATTAATCGATATAGAGACACGTGGCCGGCTGCTATCCAGTGTATGAGTGGCGGCATACTTGACCTCAATAAATTGGTAACACACAAATTCCCCCTTGAGAAGGCTCTCGATGCGTTTGAGCTGTGCGCGGATGTTAGGAACGGTAGCATAAAGGTTCATATTGTTGATGAGGTCAACGGTTCGTTATAATGGAATGGAGCGGATACTGGATGATCGTTCTATGTATAACAATCGACCTAGGTGTTATTATAAAGGGGCGGCGTTGAGCTAGTAAAAGCGTTGGGCAAGTATCTCAAGTTTCATGTTTTATAGCGTGCAGATCGAGAGACGAGCTACGACGATGCAAAAGCAGAAATTGACGAGGATTACTAAGTCCCGTGCGGAGACGCGAATTCCGTTGGTGAGGTTTAGTGATACCGCTTGCATGCTCGGACATAGAGCTCCGTACCGAGATGAAACAACAGCAACAAAAAGCCACGCCTCGTATCGGCCGTGCGAGTGTTCGTGTGACGTTAGACTACATCGGAATGCCTCCGGGATATATAGTCTAATGCGTTCTTCGGGTCTCAGATATCGGGATTTTGGCTTTCTTCGAAGTGTTACACTGCCCTACGTTGAACGACCTTCATTGTATGGCAAAATTGTGCATCCCAATCGTCTTCTTGTCATGACAGGTAACTATCAAACGGCGCGTCGGGATGGCGAGACGGCGAAAACGGCGTTTTCAAATGGCCGCTCTCCGAAGTTTAGTTGCTGCTTTGACGAAGCTTGTGATAACCGGAAGCTAAGGTCGAATATGCATGAATAGAATCAATTGATGGTTGGATGCCATATCCTTGGCTGGGTATTTGATAGAAACATTTCTCTCAATCGTACGACTTAACGGCGACCATGTAGATAGCCGCTTCAACGTTTCGTTATATACCATGGAAAATAATGTGATAGTCCCACCACTCGACTAAAGTTTTGAATGCTATGTAATCGATCAGAGTTTGTGGTGTATGTGAGGTGTGTAGGTAGTAAGGAGGTAAGTTGGAATGCGGCTGATTTCTGGATGAGAAGGGGACGTTGGAAATTTGGTGGGAGGATTAGTGGCTGAGTGTGGCGGCAACAATTATCTTTCTTATGGGTCCATCGTACCTGCGTTGGAAGACGGATTAGGTAATTATCGTGAGTTTTAGAGTTATTTCCTTAGATTTACTAGCCCAAAATAGTAAGGGCGGATTCTCTGTAATCGCTCATCATAAGGGAAGTTCGATTGGAATCCGCCCATATCGTCCCTACCATATCGCGTATTGTTCCCCCATGAGCAAACTTGAAACGGTGTTCCAAAAGAAATGTCTTGGACCTTCAAGTTTATTAAAGTTTATTAACTTCATCCCCAATCTCCCTCTTGCTTATCCCTTCTTCCCGCTTCCCACTCCCATTTGTAAGCGTCTTACTTTTCACTCATCCACTGTCACATCAAGCAGATGTCTAGTGGGACTTGGTATCCTAAAAGGGGAAAGACGAGATGAAGGTCTCTTCCCATTTGCCGATACGGGCATGAGAAGCTCTTAATTTTTCGAGATCGGACTCTTGACGCCTCTTCCCGTGGTCACTCAGTGATAGAAAGTTATGTGCGGTGGTCGGCTTCGTCTCATCAATGTCGCGAGCCAATGTGTCCGATACCTCCGTCTAATCGAATGTTCACCCTCGATATTCATGATACCTTTCAGAGCATTGGAAAAAAGGAAGGGTGTCTCAAACTTGTCGGGATTAGAAGACCATATTGTTTGCGAAGCTGCAGCATGCATCGACGCCCACACGGCTAGAGACGCCGTGTCTATCCTCCTCATTTCCGAGTCCGATTCTCCGATAGCAAGTATCGTCTCCAACAAGAAATACTTACAATACAATAGATGTTGTGTTAGTGGCACCGTCTAGTAGTCTCTTCCGCTCGACGGTTTCCGAACGAGGTGGCGCATCGTACGGTAAAATAACTATCATGAAGGGATCCACATTAGTTTTCAGCTGCGTGACTATTTACAGAACCTACCCAGTACCAGGGGTACGGGTAGACTCCATTTTAGGTCTTACATAGTACTCTATTCGCCTAGCTGGCTAGCTCATGGATGATCTTACCCATACTAACCGTCTCCATGTGGTTACTCCCTAAAACAGAGAGTTACACGCCGTCCAACTAAAGGGCTGTAGTCTGCCAGGGGTTGTGGGAACAGTACCGTCACAGTAAAGATGGAGATCATTCCTTCGCTGCTGATGCCTGCGGAACAGACCACCGATCCACCCTTGGCCGGGTCCGGCTTCACATGCCCCGGCGCGTGAAGTCGTATAAAATAAATTCTAACGCCTGCCATTGTCCTATTGCTAAGTTTACTGGCTTGTTTCCGTTGCGAGCCCACCAGTTCGTCGCTTCAAAATGCTGTGGCATTTGAGCCTGCTACTCTCGCTAATACTACAAGTAGGACTCTTGCAAACATGCGTTGTCGCTACGACAGCGTCGATTCATGACGACTCATGGCAGCCCGAATACGTGCTCCATGTGACGTTCGAAAATATTACCATGAACTGCGAGCAACGCCAGTCGGTAATATTCAACGGCTCAATGCCCGGGCCTCCATTGTTTCTGAAGGAGGGGAAAACAACTTGGGTCAGAGTGTACAATGACATGTCTGACTTAAACTTCACAGTGGTACGTTGACATTGTTTGATCGAAACGCTAGTGTATGCCAGCCTCTAACCACCCATTACTTAGCATTGGCATGGACTCACCATGCGAACAGCACCTTTCTCGGACGGAACGCCTATAGTGGCTCAGTGGCCTATAGCTCCTGGAAGGTTCTTTGACTATGAAATACATCCCGAAGTGGGGGACGCCGGTACATACTTCTACCATTCTCACATGGGGTTTCAAGCAGTCACGGCGCATGGGCTGTTGATAGTTGAGGAACAAGGTTCGCCACCTTACCAATATGATGCGGACATTCCGGTCGTGTTTGCAGATTGGTACATGAAATCGGATAAAGAGGTAGAAACGGGGCTTACATCATTGCCCTTCCAGTGGTCAGGGGAACCGAATGCGTTGATCTTCAATGACCGCACAGGAAACAAATCGTTTGAGGAGGCGCCCGATGACACTTGCAAGCCGTATATCATCGACGTGGAGCCTGCGAAAACGTACCGATTTCGGTTCGTTGGGGGAACCGCGATATCATTTGTCCAATTCGCTATTGAAGGTCACCCCAATCTGACTGTTATCGCGGCTGATGGACTATACTCGAAACCCGCTACAACAGACCATATGCAGATTGGAAGTGGTCAGCGATTCGATGTTTTGATAACGACGAAAAGTCTAGAAGAACTAGATGCAGATGGGAAAGGTGGCCAGTACTGGTTTCGATTTGAAAGTCGTGGCCGGCCACAAGACATGGGAGGATATGCATTGTTGCAATACAACACCACAACCAGCTCAAGCAATTCGACACTGAAGGTGAAGAGAGGTCAAGCACCGGATCGCGGATCATCTCAATCACAAGATCTGCCAAAGTTTCCTGAGAAGTCTCCCGTCATATTGCCACCCGATGGCGACGAAATAGCCAAGTGGTTAGAGTACACTCTCACACCGCTAAACACAACATCATCATTCCCTACGCTTTCCGAAGTTACCCGTACTATCTATATCACGGTGAACCAAGACATCATCAACGGTTCGTACGACGGTAGTACTATAAGCGGAAAATTGATCTGGCAGTGAGTGTCGAACTTGCCTGTCTATGGATAACGAATGGCCGAATAACTAACAGTGAACGTAGGCAAAACAACCTGACCTGGACTGAGGATGAGGCCCAAGAACTGCGTTATACACCATATCTTATTCAAGCGTACATGGAAGGAAAGACACCAGACTACGAAGCAGCACTTAACAATAACGGTTGGGATCCAGGGACGAGAGCATTCCCGGCCCTGGTTGGTGAAGTTCTCGACATCGTATGGCAGAGCAACTCAGGCCCGACTGGCGGCTTCGAGTATCATCCCATGCATGGTCATGGCGAACATTACTGGGACCTCGGCGGAGGTAACGGCACCTATGATGCGGCGGCTAATGAGGAGCATTTCAAGAACTATACACCCATGAAGCGCGACACGACGATGCTACACCGTTATACATCCAAGGGGGCCGACAACACCACGGCTGGTTGGAGAGCATGGCGGATCCGAATCACAAAGGACAACGTGGGTGCGTGGATGATGCATTGCCACATCCTGCAACATATGATCATGGGTAAGTTAAATTGAATGACATGTCGATACGTCCTTGGCATATGCTGTCTCTTAGCTATCGTTTCTCCGTTTTCTTTTCGGATAGGCGCACTGACTTTATTGCGCAATCGCAGGCATGCAAACAGTCTGGGTTTTTGGTGATGCCCTAACGATCCTTCGTGAGATACCCCCACCGTACATCAGTGGCTACCTCGACTACGGCGGGAGTGCATATGGTAATGAAACATACGACCCACTGGTCTTGGAATATTTCACGGAATAGAATAAGCAACTAATGATATCATCATGAGCGAATAAAAGAAGATTTAGAAGGCGTTTGGGGATTATACATAGGCATATTATTTATATTATTTAATGACTGTATATACAATAACATCTCGGTTTTGTTAATATATACATAGATTTATCTTTCGTCAGATCTCACTTCCGTGCCTCGCATTCGGATCGTGATCGACTGTGGCGCTGGCACTACATACCAGGTACCGGGATTGTCAATGAGATCATCTCAACGTCTACGCCGCAAAACAATGGACTAGGCCCGATTTCTTATTTCAGCTACCAATACCAAGGCAGGTAGTGTACGTTAGGTAGAATATCGGTGTATTCCGAATCGAAGGATTCAAGCTATAACCGAAACGTGCTGCCGTAGTTTCGAGAAACTTTATAAGGCGAGACCGTGCTTAAAAATGGGCTGACTGCTAAGCCAAAATAAACCTGGAGGCTTTGAATAGATCATGCTGATCATGGTACTGTAGCATTGTAGGATTTAGTGGTCGCGAGTCTCAAGCTTGGCCATCGCTGACAGGAGAACTTTATCACGAACAACACGGAGTAAGCGAGAATATAGTAAGAACTCAATTGAATCGTTCCCTTGGAATGAAACGAGATGACCGGCCTAGCTGTTTGCTCTCAAGCGTTAGGTAAGTGAGCAGTTACCTGGAAGAAGTTAGCACTGCTTTAGGTACCTATGAGCGGTGCCTAAACATTGCGGAAACGTCTAATGGAAAATGATCTGCATATGAAAATAATTGTGCATCTATAAGATACATACAAAAAGCGCAATTTTGCAATGCAAAGATAGGAACTACTCACGTGAGGAAAACGTCGACATACGAGTTGGCGCTTTATCCAAAGGTATCATGTCCGCTCCTAGAAGTTCAGATTGCCGCAAGAATGGCCCTATGCCTACGCCGAGCTCGCTCAAGAATTACCCGCCGCAGTGCGCTTAACAGCAAAGGCCCCAAACCCGCATCCCGAGCAATCATTCGAAACCTCTCTTCCGAGATATCCAGCTCCCGATCCATAATCTCGATGATCGCGCTAACTCTTGATCCCCTCTCGCGTTGAAGCGGCTGAAGTACTGTTATCAACCGGTCGGATGGGGATGGCTCTTGCGAGTTCCCCGGCCGCCGCACTGGCCTTTCTCCCCATTGCCATACTCTGGTCTCGTCGCTTATCATGAAATCCCCCGTCTGCCACAGGTATCTCACTAGCCACGGGAGGACCCCGACAAGCCTAACACCAGCCCCTATATAACAAGTCTGGTATGCGTGAAATCCCGTGAAAACGTCCGTCTCCCAGAGTTCCGCGGTAGCCCTCTGGGAGTATTCTACCGCCTCGGGATAACTGGGACGCGTGGCTCGAATGAGGGTGCGGACGTCTGCGCAGACGGCGTAGGGGAGCCCGTCTGAGACGTGTAGGAGTCCATTTATTCCTCCACGAATATTCAATTCATTGAAGATTGCCCAATCAAACATGAAGGTGTCGAATTCCGGACTAACATAGACGTTGCCGCAATCCGGCCTGCGGTAGTTCGTTCTCCTCCTGTATCCTTCGTCCATGAGCCGGGGGTCTAATACGATCTGTCTATGCGTATTGGGCCCCCCGACCGGTGCGACACTCGGGCCCGGCGTGGGGATGCGAAATACGGCGAGCTTGACGCGGTAGAATTTCCGGGCGAAGGACCGGCTTTCAAAGTTGGCGGAGAGAAACGGGCTGCAGAGGTATTTGAGCGCCAACACCTGCCTGCTGCAAAGAAGGACGAGACGGAAACGGGCTTCGTGGTGAAGAGCATACTTCCAAATCATCATTCGTATCTCTGGGGGAAGTTTATTGAAACTGGGAAACACGTCCATTTTTCGTCTGGGCTTTCGACCGACACCCAGTAGGGCAGGCGATCGTTCCTGGGCTTGGAAGTGACTGCTTTGGAGGGCGAAGAAGGGATTGAGAAATCGCCGTTGGGATATTTCTCCTTAAGAACACCCGGTTCTGACACCCAAGACTACGCTAGGCTTGGACGGAATCTACTCGACTATCACGAACCTTAACGGCCTAGGAATCGTAAGACGAAGGAGACTCGAGGCGTAAGAAGACGCCATAGCACACAGCTAAGATCCCCATATGCATCCGCGATCCCATCCGCCTACCCGACGATCTGTGTCTGGCCATTAATCTGTGGCTGGGCGACTCAGAGTCCTCACTCACATTAGGTTGAGGCCGTCCGAGCGTATAAGACGCCTCCCAGTGCCGAATTTTTCTTAGACTTCGAGTAGTTGTGATGCTTACATGGGACCCGACGTGAGGAGCACAGGCGCAGAAGAACAGTAGCCATGGAATTATGAATGATCGCCAAGTTCGCATTATCCCTTCAGGAACTAATATCATCTTCATCTATCTCCAATATACCTAGGTAGGCAGGTATTTAGTAAACACGATATATCTAAATGGGATTCTTCCATCATCCGATCGCCACAGGTTTGAGTTTACGAGAGCATTATGATTCCAGCTATGCTGACTAAGACGCCTCCAGGCCAAGAGCAGAGGCGACATGGATCTAGTGAGCTTTGCTTCTCGCGCTCAAGCCGTCAGAGGTCACGACGAAGCCGCTATGTCCGCCGCCAGCCAGCAGAACGTGAGTCGGCTCCGGTGCGCGAGCTGGAAACCTGAGGCTTTGCTCGTAGTAGCGGCGGAAGAAGTAGCGCAACCGAAGCTATGGTTGAGGGACTGAAATAATTGTTGAGACTTGTGGCGTTAAACACTTTACTTAGTCTGACATCGTCTCTGCTCTCACAGATTGATTTGGAAATTGTGTATTCTCGATTTTCTACAACGCGACGTTAGTCCTGAAGCATTGCAGACTCGGTTTACGATGGAATCTATCTAGGTGCACAAGTACTCTGCACGTTGGCTACCTATTGATAACGAAGGTGGATGTTGCATTACCTGACGAACGGATCTGAACGTTTGGCCTCCTTTTTTTCATTCTTATTGCTGTGTACACGCTAATAATTGATACCTACGTATGGGTAAACGAAAACGGTCTTTTAACCGCCTAGGATAGTCCTGCTACCCCTTTCCTTTCCTTTCCTTTCCTTTCCTTTTCCCCGACCCATGGGCTTTCCCCGGATCTGATCTCAACGAAAAACCAGACATCTCCCAAGTCATACGTTAGCCGAGCGGGTCCACTTCGGAAGATATCTAGTGTCAATATGGCACGACGAAAACCTTAATTAGATCTTCATCGCGTGCCTTTTCCAAGTATCCACTCAATGTCTCAAATCTCTGTTGGGGTCGAAACCAATGTAGAATGGCCGGGACCTCCCGTACATGAAAATACCATTCACATTCTTCCCTCACCAAGGATATGTCTCCTTGACAAGCCTCTCCGCCTCCTCACCGAAATCAAAGGTCTGGCCACCAGCCAGCAGTCGAGCCTTGGGATCGGTACCATTCTCGAGAACGATCTTCCGAGTCATGAAGCCTCTAGTGACAATATCGCTCTGCTTCTCAAACGCAACTTTTTCTGGAAGTCTCGGGAACTCCTTAACATTGCCGTCCGCGTCTTTCAGCGTGGATGTCTCCGCATCCCACTCCCACTCCCACTTGTAGTTGGGGTCGCTCCAGGCCCAGGGGTTGGCGATGGCCTTGCATTTGCGGGTGGCGCCGGCGGGCAGGAAGGGGATCACGCATTCGATGTAGGTTCGCTGGACGAAGTCGGCGACGAAGAAGAGCGCCATGGGGGTCTGCTCGGTGTCGGGCTTGATGAAATCTGCCGTGGGGGGCTGGAGATACTTGTACCGAGGGTGTAGGAACAGGGCCCGCAGGAGGGCGGCATGCTTAGTGGCTTGCTCGAAGGCTTCGGCCGGCGTGGGATGCTTGATCTCGTCTCCCGGCATTTTTGGTAGGAGTGCGTTGGGTGGTGGGTGAAGAATGGAGTGATGGAAAGGGTGGAAAAAGGTTCCTGGAAGCTGACCATTTTAGGTCGAGCTAGGTACTAGCCTTGAGTCTACTGTAGGTTCCCCCGCTATGACAATGTGGGGTAAGGGGGGGAAATATGACGGGGGGTCAGTGGGCTCACGTATTGTGTCTCTAGGTGGGGCCTATACATCTCTACCCTCTTATACTTTCCTATCTGCACATGTGGGTAATAGGACCCAACATGTTGCCTTTTATACTGGGAATATCGTATAATGATAATTCACAATGTCCTAGCAGTTGGCCAGTCGTCCAGCGGGGTCATTCGAAACCACCATCTTCTAAGAATCTACGTCAATCTACGGCAACTTGCTAGGTGGTCATGCTATCGAGATCTATAAGCTTCTAAATCATGATATAGTAGGTACCTATTATCATGTTTACAAACCTACATCTTTTATCTCTTTGAAAGCTTTGTGCTTCATTCAGACTAGGTACCTAGGTAGGTATGCATGTGTTACGTCTCAAGCATACAACTGGAAGTATCATACACCTTCCAATCGACCAAAAGTCCTTGTAAATCAACACTCACAGAATTTAGAGTAAGTCTTAGATGAGACTTCTGCATTAAAATATGCCATGCTGCTTTGTAAGTATCAATTAGCGGCTAGACGGTAATCCGCAGGAGCTTAGATCGCCACGCGCTTGACATGTGCTTGCAGCTTGGAGAAGGGTCCTTCTGAGAACGCACTCTTTATTAGTTTGGTCTAGATTGTCTGCCGTCCGTGGGCCACGCGGTGTTGGCGGAGTTCTCATACTCCTTTCACGCCGGCGATCGGCATAATGCAGGGTCGAAATTCGGCAGATAGGTTGACGAGGGTAGCTACCTGCGGGGTAGCAGCACATTCCGTACGATACCCCCGGGCCTGGACTTGGACACGACATGTGAGTAGTAGATATAAGAACGTAGGACTGCATATGGTCCTGATGTACTTGAAATCATGGTAGCACGTTGCACTAGTTGGATATATGCACCATGTCGTTCTCAGAGGAGGCTCAGTCAGACGTGCCGCTCCTTTCGGAGAAACACTCCGGTATCCCACAGTTTCTGCTAGAGAAGGCCCGGGCTGCCAAAGCCAGTGTTTTTGACGGAAGAACCAAACCTAAGCGTACAAGGAACAGATTACCTGTTGTCCCGCCCGGTGTTGAAGAGCAGACATTCTTCACTGCGCTGGATGAGCTCAGTAAGCAGCTAGGCGCAGAGAATGTTGAACGCAATGATAAGCCTCTCAGGGATGGGTGGTAAGTTACGTGTATATCGAGAGACCCAAGTTCATACACGTATGCGTTCTCACATCTACATGTATCTAATGGCTGACACAGGTATATGGAACGTAAGCTAAAGTATTATCTATTCTGGACGATCATCTTCGCTAAGATAGGCAGATCCGAATACGCATGACTTGATGACAGTACTAGACGAAGAAGAATTTGTACCATCGGCGATGGTTTACCCCGGCAGCACCGAAGAGGTTCAACAAATCGTATTATGGGCGAACAAGTACCAGATACCCATTAACCCCATCTCAATGGGTCGCAACCGTAGGTGTGCTAGAGAGGAGTATATGAACTCAGGGGCTAATGAAATCAGTGGGATACGGGGGCGCGGCGCCTAGACTGCGCGGGGCTGTTCTCGTTGATCTTGGTAGGCGTATGAACAAGATTCTTGATATCAGCCCCGAAGATTATACGTGCCTCCTAGAGCCGGGTGTCTCGTTCTTCGCCCTCTACGAAGCCGTCAAAGCGAAGGGATACGACCACCTTTGGATTGATGTACCAGATGTCGGTGGCGGTTCTGTCATAGGGAATACCGTGGACCGAGGTGTTGGTTACACGCCGTATGGCGACCATTGGGCATGTCATGCGGGATTGGAAGTCGTACTTCCAACAGGAGAGGTTATCCGAACGGGTATGGGAGCACTTCCAGGCAACAATACTTGGCAAACTTTCCCCTATGGGTTTGGTCCATATTCTGAGTCAGTAATCTTCACCCAGCCCTGTCTCTGACGATCCGTGTCTGACCATCTCGGCTCCAGCGGAATCTTCTCGCAGTCAAACTTCGGCATTGTGACGAAGATGGGAATGACGCTGATGCCAAATCCAGGTGGATACGAGAGCTACGTAAGGCTTGAACTGTGTCAGCTAGTTCAGATCCCGTGATACTAATCCTATGTTTCACAGGCGTACACCTTTCAGGAGGAAGAAGATCTTGATCAGCTAGTAAATATCAAACAGCAAATCGATTTCATTCGCAGAACACTAATCGCTCTTAGATCGAGATAATTCGCCCTCTTCGAATCGGCAACATCCTCGAAAATGTTGCACAACTACGCCATGTAACCCAATCCATTGCGGCGCGCGGCAAGCCAAGGACCGACTATTACAAGGGTGAGGGCACGATTCCGGTCGACGTGGTTCACAAGGTTGCCGCCACTCTCCCCATGGGCGATCATACGTGGGTTTACTACGGCATGTCGTACGGGCCGAAGCATATCCGCCAGTACAAACTCGATATCATCGACGCCGAGTTCAAGAAAGTCCCTGGTGCCCGTCGCATTGACCCGTCTACCCTGCCACCGGACGAGTACTTTTGGGCGCGGGACAGGATTGCTGCAGGTATCCCCGAGCTTCAGGAGTTGCGCTGGGTCAATTGGATGCCAAACGGCGCCCATATCGCCTTCTCGCCGGTCAGCCCGATCCGTGGCGCCGACGCGAAGAAGCTGTACGACTTGGCTAAGAGGAGGCACGACGAATTTGGAATCGACCTATTCCCTGCTTTCTGCGTTGGGTTGCGCGAGATGCATCTCATTGTGGAGCTCGTGTACGACCGCGCGGATCCCAAGCGCCGCAAAGATGTGTTAGATTGCTTGCGGCATTTGGTCGATGACGCGGCGGCTTGTGGCTACGGCGAGTACCGGACGCACCTGGTGCTGATGGACCAAGTCGCCGGGACTTATAACTGGAATGACAATGCGCTAATGAAGTTCCACGAGAAGCTGAAGGACGCGCTAGATCCCAACGGCATAATGGCGCCCGGGCGCTGTGGAATATGGCCAAAGAAATACAGGAATCGCGGATGGGAAATGACTAGAGATAGCGGCGAGAATACTCAAGGTAATGGTGTTGCGCCACCATCGTAGGAAGCTTGATTGTACGTATTCGTTTTCTGGGGCGAGTATTCTGGTCAGAAATATCTACGTCCGTTTATGACCTAGTTCGCCAATAGTAATAAATTGCCAAGAAAGGGTTTGAGACCACTATTTGTTACCGAGTAGTAGGGACAGTAGGGCAGACGGTGAGCTACCGAGACAACCCATTTCTGCAACTGATTGTGCATTAGTCCCTCGTGAATCGTGAGGGGTTTGGCTTTTCAAAAAGAATTACCATAGTCGCAAATCGGAGGCCAGAACATAGCAATAATACCATCATTACTGCGTTTGTTATCGCGCCATGAGCTAAACGTCCATATTCTGCTTTGATCTAAGACCTGTGGCTTGAGGTCCCTAGTCCGCTCTATGAACTCCTCCAGAACATCTTATCTGATGCGTAAAAAGATGGATGAGTGCTAAAAAATGGTAATTCTAGGGCCTTAGGTACCTCTACAGGTGAATGACAGCCCGGGGACCAATCTCGGCGCGACGATCACGGAAGATTGCGACGTACTATGCCTAAAATACAACGTACCAGGGGCCTATAAATATAAAAACACCATTACCCAATGCCGCTAACGGATCGAGAATTCGTTCCAACAGCTCGGAAAAAGCATCTATATACAGGCTGTGATTCGCACTGCTCAAACTATTATCTCACCACGCATAGTAGAATCAATATTATCTGAAAAACGTGCCCGCCTATTGGCCATCCATCCAAAACTGAATTATACAAGCCACAGTAGTCCATCTTGAAATGGCAAGTGATCTATCGCCGGCAGCTAACAGCATCTAAGACAAACAGGGCTCCTCTCCTCTTCCTTGCGATATTAACATTCCCGCAACTCCCGTCATGGCTGTCCTGTTAAAAAAAAATGTTTGTGTCCATAGAGAATACATAATGATTGTAATATAGCTTCACAAACTTGGCATTCCTCCAGCAATAAACCTAGTACGCTATAGTTGATTCGACAGAAAGGCCTTTGGTAATTTGCTACGATGTATATATGGCTGTGCTTCGTTCTAGTATCAATAGCCGTCTACGTATATCGAGTAGGTTACATGTAATCTGATCTTCAAAGGCCAGATTTACTATTTGAAAATCGCAACACAGTTTCTAACATCGCACAGAGTAAACCGTCTCCTACGAAAGGAAATGCATGCACTTACGACTCACTCCCATCGGCTAGCAGATGGCCCCTAGGTCTCGACTCGCTGCTGCTGGCTCTGAAAGCGTCTGATGAACTTCGCTTACTGGAGTTCTTCCTGGACAACTTTCGCAGGCTTGGCAACACCTTCCGACAGGTTATCGGATCGAACACGTCCATCTTCACGATTGAGCCGGCTAACATAGAGACACTTCTGTCTTCTAACGCTAAAGGTGGGTAGTAATGAGGACCAAAGGGAGCTAGAATGCTAAGTAGCTTCAGACTGGGGTCTGGGATTCCGACGTACCATCTTCCTTCCGCTTCTTGGCGATGGCATCTTTCTCCAGGACGGCGATGCATGGAAACATTCGAGGGATATTCTACGACCGCATTTCTACCACCGGCATTATGAGAATTTGGATATTTACGCACCTCACTTGCAGAATTTATTAGATGCAATTGCGAGCGACCCGGGAAATGTGGTCGACCTGGAACCCCTGTTCTTTCGCCTAACTCTCGATGTGACGACGGAGTTCCTCTTCGGCGAATCCGTATGGAGCCAGCGCCAAACCTCCAGCGCAACAAGCCACGATTTTGAAGGCGCATTTGACACAGCTCAGAACATCTCTGCCAAGAGGCTCAAGTTCCAGAAACTCTACTGGCTTGTGGGCGGCAAGCAATTGCGGAAGGCGTGCGATATTATTCACCGGTTCGCGGACCGCGTCATAGACAAGACTCTCAGTAGTAGCACTGACGATGTGGATCACTCCAAGAGACCTCCTTTCCTGAAAACCGTCGCGCAGCACTATCCGGAACGGGACTCATTGAGAGGCCAGGCTATCAACGTACTCACGGCAGGGAGAGACTCCACGGCTACTTTCCTATCATGGACCTTGTAAGCAGCCCTCTAAACGGACTTTATGAAGCCAAACTCACCCCAGCAGCTTCCATCTTGTAAGATACCCCGCGATTATGGAAAAGCTTCGATCGGAAGTCTCTCAAGTGGATAAGACCGATGCGCCTTTGACACGTACAGATCTGCTTCGAATGAATTACCTCCAAAACGTCATAAAGGAAGGTAAGTTTCATATCTATTAACCAGTCGTTGCGCTCGGTTGGGCTAACGATGCTCGATAGTTCTGCGACTTCACCCTCCGGTGCCCCTGATATCACGCACTGCACTCAGGGACACGATGCTGCCTACGGGCGGCGGGCCAGATGGAAAGTCGCCTATCCTCGTCCCGAAAGGGATGAGCGTGCTCTACAGCGCATACTGCATCCAGAGGCGACCAGACCTCTACGGGATGGACGCCGAGATGTTCCGCCCCGAGAGGTGGGACGAGGAGCCCCTTCGCTCGCGCGATGCGACTCATCGTGGTTGGATATTCCTGCCTTTTGGCGGCGGGCCTCGAACTTGTCTAGGAAGTATGATAACGCGCGTGTATGCCAAGATCGGGAGTCCTTAGTGCTAACATGATCTGCTAGTGGACTTCTCCCTGACCGAAGGCGCGTATGCCATTGTGCGCATCCTGCAGCGCTTCCCATCTATTAACCTCCCGGCTGGAGAGCGGGTGCAAGTGACAGGACAGGAAAGACAGACGGTCACGATAGCTCTTCGGCCTACTGATGGGTGTAGGGTGGACCTAGGTAAGAAGTGAGTATGTCCTTGGAAACCCGATGCCTTTAACTAGAGATAAAAATTATCGGGGTTGAGCCACAAAATGAGTTACGAATCTATGAGCAGCATCGTTTCTTATATCTTGGGTATCTATGGCTATAGAAATAGTTAGGTAGAGGCAGACGGTCATCACGATACGATTATTCATAATGCAATTGGCGCTTGGCGCTTAGCACTGCGAGTTGTGCTGTGAATGGCCTACCTACTCCAACCCACACCTACCTCCTAATTCACTTAATATCTTACATAAAGACATCTATACGAGGGCTCGTAGGATCGGACGCATAATCTCGGCACTCTGCATGACAGCTCAATTAGTATGTTGGGTACCTGCATATAATCTACGTAGAATGCTGGCACGGCATTTCCCACCCACCAAGGCGCGACGATGCTAAAATATTACAGCATCATGGCTGTACATATCTCTTCCAGATGCTCTGCTTGCATGTCCAATTTCCCTGCGGATTTTTACTCTAGGCAGCGTAATTCTTCAGCTCAACGTAGTGATCGTTGTGCCGTATCTATTCACAGAAATTCGTGGTTTCCCAATGATAGCCAATCTCATAATGACTTTCCGGCACTCGCTCTCTCAAACTTCTTATGAGATTCATAATTATCTCGCTTGTAAGTTTGATTGCAATATGATGTGAATACGTTATATGTTGCTGCGGCTATCAAGATGGAACGGGCCTCTTGGTCAAGAGGCGCATATTTTCTGCCGATCATTTTAGGTGAAAGGCCCTCGGCCTCCGGTACAGCCACTAAACTATTATACGCGTTAGTAGCCGCTATATCAGATGGACTGCGTGTGAATCTGGCGTCTTGGCTCACCTAAAACGGAGCCGTCGCGCAGTAGCACGTCTCTTGTCCGGAGGCCTAGGGCTCCGGAGACCCCACAGTGGCATACACGGCATTGAGAAATGTAGAGGCATACACCGAGTCGGAGGCCCGAATACATGCAAATAAAAGCATATTATCAATATGAAAACTAGAATGTGTAGGATGGTGTTTAGGGGAAACTGTCATTCATTTTATGCATCTACTCTAAAGATACTCTGAAGTGATTCTGATCACGATCTAAATCTCATGATAACTTCTGAAAATTATACAAATTAGGGCATTGCGATATTACCGAATCCCTCTTATCTTTTCTGCATTACATATTACCATGACCAATCCTTACGGTATGTTACGTATTCTCATCCAGATCTCTTCTACCATTATACTCTTGAATCTGACTAACGCCTTTCTTCCTAATCCAGAAGGTTATAACTTCTGGATATACGTCCCGAATAAGGGGGCCGCCATATTCTTCCTCTTCGCTTTCTTTATTTCGGCAACAATACACCTCTGGCAATGCTAGTAAGTACTTCTTGACATTCCATATCACCTAAGACAGGAGGTATGTTCTTGGAGACCTGACATTGTTCCGCGACCCGTAGTCGATACAAGTCCGTTAGGGTAACCGGTCTGTTCGTCGCCAGCGGTTTCCTTTACGTCATCGGGTTTGCTTTTCGAGTCAACGGCGCATTTGGGAACTATGATGAGCTGGGTCCCTATGTCGTGAGCGTAGCTCTCATTTACGTTAGTCCGTATGTGCACAACTACCTGCATCTTCACCTACGAAAGAACAAGCCCGTTAACAGACAAGCCGAATTCTAGGCCCCTTCTCTCACTGGCAAATTATGACATTCTCGGCCGCATCTTCTACTATGTGCCTTATCTGTCGCCAATGGCGCCGGGAAAGGTTCTCTCCACTTTCGGCCTTCTTTCCATGATTATTGAAGGAATCAACGGCGTGGCCGCCTCCTTTATAGCGAATCCGAGGAGCAACCCTACGATAGGTAGCGCGTTGATGTGGGCAGCTCTAGCCCTCCAAATCGCGATCATTATATCCTTCTTGGTTATAGCAGGTTATTTCCACCGACGCTGTGCGCAGGCCGGCATTGCGGGCGCGCGAGGAATACATAATAACCTCATCACGCTGTACGTAAGTGTTGGGCTCATCCTGATACGGACGATCTACCGCGGTGTCGAACACTCTGTGAAGGCCGTGATAAGCACCGAGTGGCCCTTCTACATCTTCGAGGCGACTCTTATGCTTATCAACATGTTCATGTGGAACGCCCGACATCCGGCCCCCTATCTCCCAGCCGACATCACGACGTACCTTTCGCGCGACGGAGTGACGGAGGTGAAAGGCCCGGAGCCGCCGAAAGATACACGACCTCTGATTGCTAGAGTGCTGGATCCATGGAGTATGACGGACTTATGCCGTGGGCGAGACAAGTCGAGGGATAAGATATATCAAGGGGGCGAACAAGGCGGGAACGAGGTACGCTATATAGGGTCGGTGTAGTGGCCAGCCACCTTCTCCTTTCCCTTTTAATCTCACGTATATCTTGATCTTCTTCACTTTGGTGGTTCTGAAGGCTACGACATATTAATCTGTGGACGGCTCCACCGTAGCCGTTTGAAGCTGTTTATCTGACATGTTCATATCCACCTAACTATGCGCGCTAACTCTTTTGCCTAATAGTTCGCGCCATCAGCTCCCGTTAGTTTGCGCCCCATGTATTCGCGAGGCGAAGATCACCCGCAAGGGCCAGAGCGACGACCGAGGGAGTTAGTCTGAAGCTACCTAGTTAGGCTGAAAATTTGTTGTTAGACGTTGTCAAGTCGTTTTATTGGAATCGAGCCAGGTCAGCATGAGATTAGACAAAGGATACACTCCAATATTAATATTAGACTAGGTGCTCGGATCCCCACGCATAGTGTATTGATAGGGGGTGCTAAATATGGAATGTATGTTTCTGAGGAGGACGGGTTGACAAGGTATATAGCTCCAACACTAACGCTTTATTGCTAGCGGATAGGTTGAAGCTTTTCGGATATTAATTCGCAAATAAGTTCAACAGCCCCAGTTACAGAATCCTCCTATACCAAAATGTGCGGACGAGGGTGTCTAATACAACTGCTCTTTTCCAATGCATTAGGAACCTAATAAAGGGTGATAGTCGGATTAGATGACGGCAACTGGAGTAGTCTGAGACGTTGAGTTTACCCGATTTCCGCATGAACGCAGCATGTGAACGCCACGGAGATGGAATAGGGAAGAATAGAAAGAGGGCAGCAAAGACGGCCATCTAGAGACGAGTTTCCCAGCAACGGGATAATGAGAATACTAGTATTGAGCTTACTACGTAGATTACGAGCTCCGTGAAAGCTTCGTGTCGAGTGAGTGATGCCCATACCGGCTAGATTCTGCACTTCGGCCTTGATGTTCCGATCCAATCTCGCGAATCCGGCTTCGCTCCGATATAGTCCAAGATGCGGAAGTTCAAATAGTACCTATTGTGAGCAACCTAACCTAGAAGAATTCCATACGCATCTTGCGTCATAATAAGAGTGAATTGATTGGATAAGTTATGCAATTCTGTTGACGAATTCACGGACGATTGACTCAAAGAGGACCTGGAAGTCATCCACCAGTAGGCAAAATATATGCATGCCGGTAGTTATGCTGGCAATTGTGGCTGCAGCTTGGTCGATTGCGACCGTGACAACAAGTAGTACCATTTTGCCGGTCTCTGACGTCGCTAGACATGAGCATCACCCTCTTTCCAAGTATGTAGAATTGGATGATTTTATAGTAACGTTCTTCTGCATCTGAGTCAGCTACACACCATTAAAATTCATCATCGGAAGGAAATGGAGATGGCGGCCTGGTTCTAGAAAATTAGTAGCATTGTTAAGTGAGGCTTGCAGCCGGGATGTGCTTGATTAATATTTATCTCCGTGGTCGATTACATAACACGATACAAATTAAAAGTACCTTGTTGACATATGTACTATGTATTGTGACTTGCTTTAGCTTGTTTGAAGTTATATTTCTGGACGTATATGTATGGCTTTTATCGTTGTAGGGCTAGGGTAGAAATGATCAGTTCGTCCATCTCGGCTTGAATCTTTGAAGATCACTCTATATTCGTGCGAGAGAAGCCTGATTGAAGCTGCCAAGACGAGCTGACGAAGCTCTCGTCCCCACTGAAGGCGATCCAAGCGCAAACCGTCCCCGCGAACCGCCCATTCCTAATCCGTGGTTGAAGAATCAAATATGTATTGTAACTGTCAGATTGTCAAATAAGATAACATCATGCAAGCGATCCGTCCCTCACACGTGGAAAGTTCGCTTAAAGAAGCCCAAAAGCTTGTCAGTTTTGATGTCCCAAATTCTCGTTTGGTAACTTTCAAGGGGACGGTTCCCGTTGCCCCTTATTACTGCATCCTCCGTTCCGCTACCCCGTTCTAGAATCGTTTCCAGTCCCTGCACTTCCCGGCATGCCCGGTATTCTTCAAGGGTCAATAGGCAAATTGCGAATCGGACTGCTGTGCGCGTGACAATATTTGTTTCGTGCTATATGTCAAAGCAGATTACCTGCCACACTGCCAATAAACATTGCCTAGGAATTGCGTACGGTCCCGCTGATGTATGTCATATGCAGTGCGGAATGCCGTAGTGTAGGTACACAGACACACCTTATACGTACTGTGCTCAATACTAGATACACTGTAGCCCAGAGTACCCGTTAAAAACAAGTAACAGGATGAACGGTTGCAATTCTAACCCTGTATCACGATTGATCTACATAGTGGAACTGGAGAAGAGTTGTAAGGGTTCATCTACATAGTAAACGAATTAAGAACAGGCTCCTCGGTTCGAAACTGCTATGGACGAAGCTAGACCTTTATACGGATGGCCTTTATCATAGCGCTGAGGGATCACTTGGTACAACCCTACAAACGGCAAAGCTTACTCTGTCACCGCACCGGAGCTGCAGAAGTGCCAGGATTAGCTCCGCGCCAAGTAATCGACTTTATCCGCATGTCTTGACAGTATCCCCAACGCGGCAACCAGCGTATCGGGTTCCCGTTGCATAGGTTACCTTCGAAGTCGGGGGGTCAGGGTTCCATTATGCCATCTTATAATTCCCCTCCAATCGCTGCCCGGACGAGGCCATCACTAGCTTCGGGGATCAACCTTAGGGCTATACTGTGGAGATATAATATTACTAGGCATGGTAGTAAGAAGAGATCGAACTTGGACGAGTTGACTCCACAACGGAAAGAAGAGTCGTTCTACATGAATAGTCGATTTTGATTGTTTTCTTCCTTCGCCCCTCTCCCTCATGGTCCCCATTCGAAAAACGCATTGTAAAATGCTTTGACGGCCCACATCCTGTAATGGAAACGCGTTCGACGGAATCTTTCGAACCTTTAATTGGGCTCTGAACTGGTCCGGGGGGACCAGACGTCAAGAATGAGCTTCTACTTTGGCATGGACGCAGCAGCGCTTGCCAAACTCCCCCATGACAACCGCGCAGGCGACACGATAGCGGCCGTGGTCCTATGTATGACCTTCGCGATATCGGCAGTATGTTTACGGTTATACACAAGGCATTTCGTTCTAAACAAGTTCTGGATCGATGATTACTTCGCAATTGCTGGCACGGTAAGCTACTTGTCCCCGAGAACGGCGCGAACCTGGGGTTTCGAGGAATGAGAGGAGACCTAACGGCAGATATCAGATTGGAATGATCGCGAACGGGATAGTACAGATCGTACATACGAAATATGGACTCGGTGCTCATTTTTACGACATCGAGGAGGATCAATATACCAATTTTTGGAAAGTAAGAATCAACGCTCTTGGGTTATTGGGTTGGTGATGTAGGTACTGATACTATCCGCCACAGCTATTCTACATCTTAACCGTCACCTACGCCAGCACCTTAATGCTTGTCAAGTTCAGTTTATTCTTCCAGTATTACAGGTTAATCCAGGAGGTTCCCCACTACCGCTTATTCTACCTTGTAGTAATGGCTCTGTGAGTAACATCGATAGTTCTTTTCCCATCTTGTAGCCTGTCTTCGGGGCTAGAATTCCTTAATCAAGATGACTGAGGAGTTATCACTCCCGACACATGCCTAGAACTCCTGAACTTCTTTATAAAGAAATGCTTGCTAATTCTCGTTCTAGTGTTGGCGGTTGGGTTATTGCACAGGAATTCATCCTCATATTTTCGTGTACCCCTATCCAGAGTTACTGGGACCGCAACACGCCCGGGAAATGCCTTGATAGTAATCTCACCGGATGGATGAACGCAGTTGGCAACATAGTAACTGATCTAATTATCCTCATACTTCCAATTCCCGTCGTGTGGAGGTTGAACTTGAAAAAGGGGAAGAAGTGGGCAGTGATTGGAATTTTTACATTAGGCTTCTTGTAAGCTTTTCCAGTTTAATTTCATCCAAGTACTAGCTTCTAACTACTTACAGCACCTGCATTGTATCGATATGCCGTATGGTATTCTTTGCAAAGTTGAGCGACGACTTCTCATACGATCTGGTATCGATCGCAGCGTGGGGAGAGGCTGAGTCAGCCTCGGGCCTCATCTGTTCGTCCCTTATTGCTCTAGGCCCTTTAATTCGTCGATTCTCTCGTCGCTTTCGAACTTCGAAGAAGTCATCGGGTACTCCACAGAAGTATACATTCGGCGGCACGAACCCCTTTTCACTCCACACTTCGCATCGGGATAGGAGTTTGTTAAGAACCAACGCTTCGAGGAAGCCGTTTGATGACGGGAGCGAGACGGAACTCAACCACATAGACCGAAAAGGCGAGGTACATGATGATGGAAGATCGATACGCAGCACTAAATCCTTAGGGATGGAACGTGGCGCCGATGGCGACTTTTCGGACACGATGCCCGATCTTCGATTAGGCCTCGAGACAGGAATACGAACGATCATCAGTACAGGGAATCGGGACAGCATGCACTCACAGTCACTACCGGAGGCGCCTAATGGTATAGTAGTGAAGCAAGTGTGGTCTGTCCGTAATAGGGAGCCGGGCGAAAGGGATGAATGATTTTCTGTAAAGTATTGATACCCATAGAGCACCAAATCGTACAGATTGGACGCAACTTCAGGGCCTCATTGATATCAATGTGTACCTCCACCCCCGGTAGGGCACCCGGTAATCAATGCGTTTAGGTTTCCAGAGCTTTCATACTTCCCACATTGCTTTCGCCCATTTTCCAAACTCTAATATAGGTAAGGGGGGGCCGCCTGACAGGAGGTGGCTGATATTAATTCAACCTCCTTAAGTCTCACCAGCAATAGTTTACAGGTAGCCCTACTCTTAGCACGGAAGTCGAACAGAATGGTTTCGAGCATATCACACAATGTTCACACGATAATTCGATCGAGGCTATGCTCTTTCAGAAAAGTAAAGATCAAACTTTTACTAGCCGTACGCTATCCTTCGAATATGGTAATTGATCTACCTCTAAGCAGGTTGGTAGATGTTTCCCAACCCCAAACAATAACCCAAACACAGAAAATATAACCACTATCATGATATTAAAACGCAAGCTTACAACTCCAGACTACCAGGATGATGTTATAGCCACACCTGAGCACCCATGATGCTCTAGAATGAATAGCGTGGACAATAATGAAGAAGCTTAGCCCTACTCGGAATCTTATGCGGGCAAGAATATTGCTTCTCTATTCGCCTCGTCTCGTGAACACACGGACAATAGTGGTCGATAAGTCCCGTAAGGTCGTGTTGGCAGGGGCAGAAGTGGTCGTCATAAGTTTCGGCCTTCCAACGTGTTCGAAAGCAGAAATGGTCTAGTAGGCCCTCGGTGTTATGTAGGGGACATCTTCTAGCTCGTGCAAGCTCGCAGGTATCGATAAGGAAACCGTGATCGGCTAGACAGTAAGGAATGCAGTAGTGCTGCTCTTCTTCGTATGGGAAAAGTTGTAAGTTCCTATCGTCACCGTCGACGACGTAGTCAGGATTTCGATACGTCGCAAGATCGACTGGCTTGCCATCTTTGTCGACATCAACATTGATGTAGCCGTACAGAACTAGATTGTCTTCGTTCGTGCCCATGGCTAGAGATATATGAGGGTCCGCCGCCACAGTTCTATGGTAGAAGTGTATAGAATCGGGATTCCATATACAAATCCGCTTGCCGTCTCTGTCGACGAATTTGGTAGATTGCGTTGCACACCTGATATAGATATGGGTTATCCCGTCGAGCCTCGAGGCGGTCCACCTAACAATATCTTCGTTGGCTTCCTTCGCCTAGTGTATTAAAACATGTCGCGTCAGCATTTCATCCTTCGTTTCTAGAATATACTTGGAATTGTCTTCTTAACCGCGGTGGCGACGAAGAACGCTTGACTCACTGTCATAACGTTAGCCAATTCCTATATTGTATATATTTGGGGATCTTCCTGGAGACGAAGGTCTATAATGCCGAAATGAAATGTTTTTACACTCACCTTCGACATCGAGAGGGATCTTTCCCAGCCACATAATTGCAGGATCTCCAACCGAGCCGCTCCCAGATACACGATGCTCTTCAAATTCTCCATCGAACGTAGGGCGAGGTTTGCCTCGCGGCATTTCCATATCGACATTCCAATGCCCAGTTTCTGTACGGTCTATCCTTGCCTTCTTAGGGGTTGGCTCTTCGGAGAAAACGGCTATCTCTCCTTCCTCTGCCTCATCAGGAACGATTTCGTCGGCCTTCCGCTTGTCAGGAGCATTGTGATTAGGGCTTGCCGCCATTCTAGACAGAGGTATCTCGTTTTCACGATATGTTATGTCGTCCAAGTTTCTATCGCTTAATACTATTGCTAGGTAACGTTATGTACCTACCTACTTGAAGATGTTTGACTGCGGCTTATATGTGGCCTTTCCTATAGAAAATTGGTTGCTACAATGTCTTTCAATAATTATTATAAGAGTCTTGTCTATTTTCTTGAGCTGATAGAACCACCTGTCGTAGAGACAAGTCATTATCAATAAAAATGTGACGGTAGTATTCAAAGAAAACTACCTATACAAAGAATCCCGTGGACAGTGACGAGATTCAGAAAGAATCCTCCTTGCAGCGGGGAATGTAAAAGTATGGAAGTTCGAACATGAAAATTAACTGAAAAATTTCAAAGATTTATGACAACATGATGTGTGACTAGGTAGGTATGTACCTCCCATATCCTCAGTGATTAGGTACTCCAGCTTTTTTCATCTTAATGAGGACTGACCATAGTTCACATGCCGAGGAAGGTAATCTTAGAGATAAGTCATGCACTAAGTGATAAGTAGTAGACGGCTTGCTATAAGCATGTTACCGGGACGTAGGCGGTGGTCTTCAGGAGCTATCAATGCTTGACCTCTTCTAAGTCACTGGGTGCGCAACCCTTATATACGCCCCACTTTTACCCCTGACAGAGATAGCTAGCCATCCCGCACACCTGACAAAGGAAAAGCTGAAACTATTCTTGGAATAATTATTCATACAGATATCCTCGCTTAAACAGTACATATGACTAACTCATTAGACCATGCTCAGGAAGCCATCAGATTCAATAAAGCGGCGTTGTTGGCACAAATTCAAATATAATGATGTAAATCTCAAGCCCAAGATCATTCATATTCACTATAATTAGTAGATTCGCCCCGGATCAGTCACACAGACGGTAATGAGTAAGACATTACAGACCTATAGTAGGTACGCGAATGCGAGCTGCCAGCCACACCGTAAAAATTCACACTAGCCACACCTAGCCACATACTTACACCGCTGCCCGTGTCTTCTGGGAACCTACCAATTAGGAAGGATCCGAAATAGCACGTAGTCCTCGGAGAAAGACGAAAACTTAGGTATTACAAGCACTTATGCAGTCCCATAGCGATCTCGATGATCTGATTCAGAACTGGGGAGGTAAAGTAACACATCCGCCAAGTATTATGTCATGAAGGTTAGGTTGTTCCATAAAATAGCAAATCATATCGAGCCGATGACATGTGACTACAAAAGGCGAGCTGACCGACTCAGCGAAATTTGTGCGTGAATAACTTCTATAAGGTTCTCAAGAGCGTATATAACTGCTATCTGGATCATGAGGCCGCTCTTAGATCTTCTACGCCCTTTTCAGACATCATATTTCGTTACAATATCACAATCTAAGCGTATCTTCACCGGTTATAGACATGCTTCCGCTGGTACCAAATATTGTGTTATGTGTTGTAATTTCCGAGATACTCTATCTCTACCAGAAGCCCTCCGTATTCGTAAGGCTCCTCATGAGAAATTTTGGAAACATTTCTGACCTTCATATTAGTACGGTTTCCTCCGATCATGCTACAGCCTAGTCCAATATACGTGGAACAAGGCCGTGTCTCAGAAAATATTTACCTCCGCACTAGATATGATCACCGAAGGATGTAACAAGGTAAGAAAGCCGTGTGACTTGCTCATTTATACCCTACTGTAACTCGGTGCCAACATCTTCTAGGTTTACGGTCAACCTTTTGGGACGACGACGCTTGACAAGATTTTCGGGGCTGTTTGCGTTGAACCGCCTCCGTTCAGAAGAATAAAACAGGTAAGCACATTGGCGACCTTAACAGTTCTCTTTTTAAATATCCCAAGACATTCAAGTCTGCTCATAGGACGCTCGGCCGTAACGGGGTCAATGAAAGCGGAATCGACGGTGCCGATAGGTCTATCCGATCTTCTTGAGGATCATGGCACATGGGGGATTAGACAGACTGCATGGTAAGTGAGCGCTCAATCTAATTTGGATAGGTCGCCTAACGATAGTCATGGTCCTAGTGGGCTCTATGCTGCCTTGACAACGATTCGAAAATTCGGATTGTGTCTCTCCCGATTGAGGCATGGTGGAATTATGTCGTTTGTAGACTCTTGTTCAACCAAGAGAGTGTTTTCGTGGGATCTTCCCGGTGTGAACAAGGAAACTCGAAACCAATCATTCAATCCTTTGATAAATCCAGGGGGTTCTTGTTGCCGGCGAAGTTGTATCACGTATAGAGATATATTGGTCGTTCCAATCTCATCTGCCTGATGTTTCAACACACAACTAGCAGCCATACATTAGAATAACGTCAAAAGGTTAAATAAAACTCTTCCAGCCACCAAGTCTTGCCATCTAGGTACTTTGGTAGGCAAGAAAACTCTTTTGGTATTGCTGTGAATAAATGGTTCGAAGTGGTGGCTACGCCAGTAGCACATATATACATGAACTGAATGGCGCGTATATACCTTAAGTAGATGTCTAGGTAATTACACGCAATATTTACAATATTGAAATAAAAAATAAGAGCAAGCCTTGTAGCTACACTCCCCAACCAGATAATGGATTGTTGCCCGGAAGTTTCTTAACCCATTCGCCAGTCGGGTCAGGAAATGCGGGTTTCATCTGACACGTATCCGTGTTAAGCCCCCCTGGTATGTCTGGGCATTTGTCCATTCCCGTGAATCCAGCATCGCATCCGTCAATAATAGTCTGAAGGGTTTTCTCATCCCATCCCGAAATGAAATCCGCGTGCGAACTATAGCCGGTTCTATCACCGTTTGACAGCACGAATGGTTGAGTCTTGCCGTCTACATCCCAATCGTTTTGGAATTGAAGGCTGTCGTAATAAACCTCAATGAATAAATGAGGAACATGTATCCAGCCTTTGGGGCAGTCTGCCTTGCCTCCACTAGTAGGAGTCGGCCACGCCATGTTTTTCTGGTAGTTGTCCAGCCCTGCTTTAGGGTTGTAACATGACGGCATATGGACGTCCTGTCTTAGAGGCGAGGCATAGCCGTCACAATTTAAGTCAAACACCCGTCAAACGCCCCACCCTAGTATGCACCACATCAAAAATGAAACTATTTAAATTAATACTCTCATATTTAAAGCTAAATATCTCTACCAAAACTAATCCAAATCATTTAATTCTTTATTTTTAAGATAGATAATATAATCTCTTTTCTTAATTTTCTTTAACTTTTTTAAGATTATTAATTTATTATTACTATTAAATATTTTAATTAAATCTTTTATTAATTTAATCTTTAATTAATATTATACTTTTTAAATATTATATATATTAATAAATATTTTATTAAGATTAAGTATAATTTTCTTACGCTTTATTAGCTTTATTTTTTTAAGCTTTATTTTTAAGAAATTATTTTAAGTTATAATTATTATAATTTTAGTAATTATATTATTAAATGCTTTATTTATTTTCTTAAATAAAAGGTATATAATGGCTTTATTAAAAAATAGCTTAATATTAATAAGGTTTTTTATTAAAATATTTATGTTTTATAAATTTAAGGATATTATTAATATAATAAAGATATTATTTTCTATAAAATTAAGCGTTAAAAGCTTAAAAAAGAACGTTAAAGTTATTAAAAGATATTTTATATAAGGCTAAATTATTAATAAATGTTTTAAAACTTTATTTTAATCTTTAAAAAAGATTTTAATAATTTATTAGTTTACTTTAATATTTTTAAATGTAAGGTATTTTTTTTATATAATTTAATAAGCCTTAAAGAATTTTCATTTATTTAAGTTATTTTTAAAATATAAGTAATAAATATATATAAACTTTTAATAATATTCTCTCTTTAATAATAAAAATATATTTATATTAATAAGTTATAAAATATATAATGTATATATAAAAAGAAATATAAGTTATATTTTATATAAAAAATATTTATATATAAATTTTAAAGTAATATAATTAATATAATCGTTTAATATAAGCATTTATTATTGTTTAAAATCCTTTAATATGGTTAATAATATAAATATTTTTTTTAATTACTTTAAAGTTATCTTATTAAATATTTAATTATTAAAAAATATGGTAAACTTTTAATCTTTATATTATATATTATTATTATTAAGAAATTATTATTATTATATATTAATGCTTATGTATATAATAAAAGGATTTAAAGTTTTTTTATTAATATTAATATATTTAATAATTAATATTTAAATTTATTTTTTATTATTTTTAATAATTAAATATTTCTTATAAATATTATTTATTATTATGTTATTATTTTTAATGTTTTTTATAACTTTTATTTTATTAATATTATATTAATATTTAAATAATATCTTAATTATTTTTAAAATATATAACTAATTAAAAAAAATATTAATATTTTTAATATTAATATTATTAATATATTTATAATTAATTTTTTTTAATTAAATAACTTTAAAATCATTATATTATATAAAATAATAAATATGTTAATTTTTTTAAGCTTATTAAGTTAATTAAAATAAGTAAAAAACTTTAATATAATTTTTTAAAATTAATATATTATTAATATATAACTTAAATAATTTAAAATAATAACTTAATTAATTAATGTTTTCTTTTAATAATAAAATAATTTTTAAAAAGATTTTAAATAATTTTTATATATAAATATATTAAATATATAACGTTATAAGTAAGTTTATTTAATAAAATATCTTTTAAACATATTTTAAATTAACTTATTTTATATAATGTTATCTATTATAATTATATAATATAATTAAGTTAAAAGAGTAAGTATTTTAAGAAGTTAAGAAATTAAAGAATAAGAGAATAAGTTTAATTTTTTAATTAAATAGGTATGCGTTAAAAATTTATAGGAAAAGATTATAAGTCTCAACGCGAACGCGTCGCGTATAATAGGTGGTACGCATTAGGGTGGGGCATTTGACGGGTGTTTGACTTACAACAGGAAACCCGGCCCCACTACCGAGATTGTTCGGATCCGGCAGACCCGCTTTAGTACCGTCCGAACCTGCTGGATACCGAGCGATGTTACTGTCTTTAGTAGGACAAGTCCATTGTACTGGCTGTATCTCGCCTTTAGTAGGATCGAGTTGAATGGCGCCGGTCTTCGGTGGTGTTCTCTTCGCGGCGTCACCGCTAACAATCTTAAGACCTGGCGGGAACGATTTGATCTTATCATTGGTAGCGTCGAACCTAATACGCTGTTAGGAGTGAGCAATAATCATATGAGGCCTGGTCTTACTTATAGTAGGCATTCATATAGAATAACGGGACTTTCTTGAAGGTGCCGTTAACGGGCGATTGAAACCAAAGTGTAGGAACCCAATAGTTGCTCTTGTCATTGAGAATCTTGGCATTGGTGCAATGAGAATGCAGGAGTTGGTCTCCGGTGACGGTCAGGTTGAAGTTACTTCCTCCCATTATTCCATGGGAATGCGACGACTTAGCTCCAGGGCTGACGATGGGGTCCATTTGCCCCTGAGTGGAGAATTGACCCCCTACATTGTTGAACCGTAAAACTGCGTATGTTCCTTGGTCCTTCGCATTTACACCAACAGCCAGCGCGGTAAGTATGTAAGGAGTGAATGCTCTCATGGTGAGAGAATAAGGAATGGAAGCTCTCGTGATGAGCAGGTGGTTAAGAGAATCGTCACCGATTGCTCGTTCTCATCGATGCCGATCGCATTGAGTGACTAGATACCTACCTATATACCTATTTTACTGCGCCATTCTACCTCAATGTTTTCCATACCCGTACATTTCCAATCAATATACTTGAACCTACTAGGAACTGCTGAAACATCCATCCTTTGCGGCGTCTTCTCAACAAAATCCTCATTTAATATGCATTTGGGTTGATACCGGGGCCGGAAACCTGCTTGCGTGTAACTTTCGACATCCAAAACAGGTAGGTATTCATTATGAAAATTGAAATCCTTAACTAAGGAGAAAGACGCTTCGACTTTGCTAGCCTTGAACTGTCGTTGTTTGGAGTTTGCTGTGTTCTAGATCGGTAATTGCGAGGGTGTGAAGGAGCGCTGCCCCTGATCCAGAGATGCAACGAGCTTCCAAAACTGTATGACGTTCGTTGTATCCAGACGACAAGCAAACACATCGAAGCATTCTAATAATATGATTGATATTGATCTCGATCTTGTTCATGCAACGTTGAATTAAGCTTAACGGCATTCGTAGAATAGGAAGTTAACGCCATTAGCTCGTCCACGTATCATATTCCTATTGATAACAACTGCTACATAGGCTTCCCGGCAATGCTATTCTTACCCTGTTAAATTCCTGCCCTGCTAATTACTATTCTCGCAATCTCTTTCTCTCTCCCGCCTACCTGGGTCACAGAACGCTAATGTTTGACTCAAGTGGGCATTAGAACAATAAGGCCATCCCTGAGCGGCTGTTAGCCATCTGATGTGCTAGAACGTCGTCTATTAAATGCTTGGGAAATGTCTTCGAATGCATGGGCGATATGGGTGGCACAGCGCAAGACAATATCTCCAATCGGCCAGACTCCTTAGAGGGGACAACCAACCCAGTATTCGACACCCGAAACCACTGAGAGCCTACCTCGCATGTTTATATAGACGACTTTCCCTTAATTACTTCCTCCACCTCTCTAGGATCCTTGCGGCTCGTTGAGTCGTCAACTCTTAACAGAGACATTGGTAGTCACGACGGGCAAACCATGATATCTGCTTCCGAAGCCGGGATAACGAGATAGGGTGTCTGACGGAGTAAACGCAGCTATTATTTATATGATGGGCAATAATGGATGCGTCCTGGCATCAATCCATCTTAACAAGCCGGGCCTACAGCTTCTAGACTCAGGAACAGCCGTTGGCCTCTTCCTGCGCTATATGCTAGCCACTACTAACCGGGACGGTGCACGGTTCGGCCATGCACGATGCATTGGCTGCCGCCGGTGCCGGGACCGACTATGCGAAGCTTATAGTCGGTTAGATCAAGGAGGCGGGCTCGCATCAGGCTTTAGATTTGGTAAATTAGAGCTGATAAACAATTTGCTTCTAATATTTATTTTTTCGCAACCCGAAACATCCCGTCTTAAATGCCCGAAACTAGTTTCAAGAGAATAGATGCCATCATATAGCTAAGTAGATAGCTGTCATGTTGACGTCTAGCGGCGTGAAATCGGCGCAAAACGGAAGAAAGCCCACAATATATCCAATGTAGCAGACCATGCTCCAGAGAGACCCGCGACCCAACAATTAGCCGATAATCACTTCAAGATCTACCGCCGTAAATCCCAGCTTCCGAATATAGTATCTGCGAGGCTTCCCCACCATGTGCCGCCCTTGGCTTGCTCAAAAGGGGAGCTGTTGATCTTTATCACTTGGCAAATGCTTACGACGGCGAATCTCCAACCACTCCATGCGTATGCGATTCACCCGGAGAAAGGATACATAACATCTGGGGATACAGATTCCTTCCCGTTTTCTTGATGTTCTTTCACGGAAAATTATTCAAGATGTTGGGGTTCGCATCTTTATTTGCACTCTGGGTTAGCGCCTCCTTGGCTGGCGTGGTGTCAAGCCAAGAAGACTGCCCTGCCACGGGCGCTTCTATCATAGCTCATTCCGGCGACCCTGTTGGAAAAGAGCAAGTTTACAATGACAGTATGTGCATCAGTTCGAACAAGGGCCGACAATAACTGATTGACCATGATGCAGTCACTATGTATGTCACAGGCAACGCGTCGGATACAGGTGTGCTGTATTTGACAGATGTTTTCGGTATCCAATTGCTGGAAAACAAGCTGTTCGTATGACCGTGTGCTGATCACAGATTCTCACCTGACGTCGCGGTAGACTAGCAGATAGCTTTGGGCGAGCTGGCTATCTCACTGTCGCACCGGACATGTTTAACGGAACCCCGGCTGCAGCAGATATCAATGGGCAGCCAGGCTTCGATCCGACGAAGTTCCTCGCGGACCATAGTCCCAATGTCACTGATCCAATCCTCGCGACGGCTATTGACTTCATGCGTACCACGCTCGGCGTGAAGAAAGTCGTTGCGACCGGTTACTGCTTCGGCGGCCGCTACACGTTCCGTCTACTTGCTGAAGGAAAAGGCGCCGCCGTAGGTTTTGCCGCGCATCCGAGTTTGCTAGAGGATGCAGAGATCTCTGCTATTACAGGCCCCGCCAGCATTGCTGCAGCAGGTGAATTATTCTCATCATCGTCTACGGATGTCTTCAGCTTGCTAACGCGATCCGTATAGATGGGGACACCATGACACCTGCCGATCGAAGATCAAAGATTGAGGCTCTACTTCTTGATACCGGGATTCCCTACTCGCTTGCGTTGTACGGGGGCACTCAGCACGGGTTTGGTGTAAGAGCCAATATTTCAGATCCGAAGCAGAAGTTCGGGAAAGAAGAGGCTTTCTTCCAGGCTATCAGATGGTTCAATGCATGGGCCTAGAGGTAACGTAAAAAGCGGAAGGATGTCGTCATTGGAAAGAAGATCGTCCGAAGCTTAGACTGTGAGAAACCTTGGAAGTTCATTGTCAAGCGAGTATGGCGTATTTATGCTCGATATGCTTGTTTGGGCCCTATCTACTATACCGAAATTGCGTCGCCCCATAGATTTGAAGATCAGATAGTAAGCGGAGATATGCTATGATGTTTACTATATATGTAATTGATAGCAAGTCGAACATGAACAGCAGCCGTAGTGTACCTAGTGCCATGCGAGAAATCATTGATCGATGGTAACGACGATCCTTAAGTCCTAGGTTAGTAGCTGAATTGTAGCCGAATTGCATCAAAACCACATGCAGGAATGACCGAACAGAATAATGCGAATTCAGTGGGGAATTATGACATTAACACTAGTATTAATGTGCACAGCTAAACCAATTCATAAGTTATGCTATCATTCAGAAGAGGCCGAATTAATTATTTCAAAATTGGGTAGCGATGAAAGGCGCCCCACGTTTAGAGGATCGATGCGGTATGACACGTCTGCATAAGACAACCTGTTCGTGATGTTTGCGTTGTCGATGGCGTGGAGAGATCTTTATGTAAGCGAGTCAAAAGCTAACACAATTGGGATTGAGATTGTTATCGAGAAGTCGAAATTCCTAGGTTGCTTTACTATAGGTATACCAGGTACCTAATCTAATAAGTGTAATGCAGGGAATTAGTGCCGGAGAGCCGGCAACGAGCACTAGCACCATGGTGTTGAACGGTCCACGTCACTTCTGAGGCATGGCGCCGTTATTCATTGGCTGCTAACGGGCGCTGATGCAGGAACCAAGAATCGCGGGTACCTCTGTTTGCGACCAACCACCCGCAAAAAAGTCTGTACCCCGTTTAGCCTGCAGGAGGCTTGGCGGCTAGCTGAGCCCCACAAAAGAAATCGGGGCTCCAGCTAGGCGCATCGCTGCAGCAACGCCCCAGCCACATCTTTTATTTACTTGGACCTGGCCAAGTCCGATATCATCACGGAAATCCTGGTGGCAGGGCCAATTGCAGATTCTCTACTGCACTCTCGCACCGCATTTTTGAATCGTCCATTCGATCTGAATACCAACCTCCTTTATTCTAACACTAGTTGTTGTACCGAAGGGCCAAAAAAAGGGAAGAGGAGACTTAGAAACCTGCCAACGATACTTGTCTCAGAGACAATTCTATTCTTCTCCCCCTTCTAGACTTTCCAAAAGGGCAAAGGGCTGTTGTCCAGCAGGAAGCCATTGAACTTCTAAGTTGCAATACCTATCATCATACCATATCATTCCTCACTTCACCTAAAACCTACCTACCTTATCTCTCCTGACAGCACCTGCACTGCACGATAGATACCCTTTGCGTGCCTGTTCGTAGAGTAGATCTGACAAGCAGAGAAAAGGATCCCGATATCTAGTATCGACGAAGAAAAAAGGTTCTACCTCGACGACGTTCTACCTTATATAGGTACGTGCCAACGATCGGAGTAAACGAAGCGCCACTGCATTCCAGCAAGACGTCCGTGGGATTCTCGAGATCAACCTTGCTTCCGCATTCCATCTCGACTATCCCATTTACGCCGCCCGAACCTCGTCGCATTCCAGCGTTGCTGCTGCCGGAGATCATCCAACCACACCGTCGCTCCCCGGGAGGACGGGAGTGGAGAGAGGAAACATACCTCGGGAATTTAGGGAAATAACAAACAGTAACAATGCCTGGATTTCAAGTTGGTTGGTATCGTAAGTATACCTCATAGCTCCGATAAACAATGCTATCAATGGGAATACTAACAGCGTGTCTCAGGGTTCATACCGTTCCTAGGATACCACCATGTCTTGATGATATTAATAGCAGTCGCCATAATATTACTATGTACGTCCTCGCATTCCTGCTTCTTTCCCCGAATATCTAGCAGGAATCTGATACTAACGTTCTCCGGCCAACAGCACTCTTACTAGCAGGCTGCTCGTCCTCGTCGCCGCTAATCCCCGACATATTCTTACTCTCCATCTACTACGAGAAGTACACGGCCGTACCCGACACGGCGCAGGTGGACTACAATGTCAACCAGGCCATCAGCAACATAGTCGGGTCCGCGCACCTGCAGGCGCGCGTCGGCTACTTCGGCATCTGCATCAACCCGGACGGGGGCTCCTGGCTGTGCAGCAACAACGCGACGGCGCTGGCCAATGAGGTGTCAGTCGATCAGGACCCGCTGAACCTCATCTGGCTCGCGAGCCAGTTCAAGGACATGATCGTGTTCCCCTACCTCATCATCATCGCCATCATCTTCGCCTTCGTCTGCTTCCTGCTGCTCGCCACCTTCCCCGGCTGGCACGAGGAGGAGGACAGCGAAGGCTCCGATCGCGAGATCAAGCCCTTCCCCAGCAGACCCGTGTCGCAGATCGCGCTCGCTATCATCTTCATCGCGTCTATTTTCGTGCTCGTGTCCGTGCTGTGGCAACATACGGCCTCGGTCGCCGCGTCCATCATAGCGCAGGACTTCGGCAACGGTAGCGTCTTGTCGGGCATCGGAACGAGCGCCATGGTCATGGGTTGGTTCAGCTTCACGCTGCTCATCATCGTCACCATCGGCCTGCTAGTTATGATATTAAGTATTAGGGTACTATCACAACTGGCGGATTGATGAAGGGACACCCCGGGGGAAAAAAACGGGGGGCGGGTATGTGCATGATGGGCAGAACGAGATGAAAGTGTGTATATGGGAGCTGATAAAAGAGACGAAACGACAAAATTTCTATTGGTTGGTTCAGCATCTGGGAACTGGAGTTAGTAAGAAGGGCGGCCTCGGTGAAACATGTAATGATTTTTATTTTTCTTTTCGATTTCCATATTTCTCTTTTTCGTCCCGGTTCGTCTAACTCGACTTTACCGATGAAACGAAGAGGAGCCAACGGTTGCTTTTACGGAGGAAGGAAAGAGATACGATGGGCCGACAGAAGGACGCGACACCAGATGCGGAAAATACCAATCAATGAAATACATATATGAGGAGTCAGTGATGACGGGATGATTACAGACGAAAAAAATTATCTTGGTCTTTCCAATAATTGAGCGTGGCCTGCTGATGATTCTGCCGGGGCAGAACTGGTGTCATGCAACTGGAAAGCTTTCCGGGCTGTGTATAGGATCTTGTATTAAAAGAATGGCATATTTGCTCTTGACTCTCGCTTTTCGTGTTGATATCCGCTTTGAACGTGAAGAATACCTAGGTAATGCATGATACCGCAATAGAGACCTCAAAACTGCGTATCTATGACTCGCGTTGCATTGTGTTTCGTATAATTATGATTATAGTGTCAAAGCTGAGCATACGAAAGCTGTGTTAGTCGAATTAGATTTCACGTTGGTGGTTGTAGAGTTTGTAAGGTCGCGGAAGCTGGACTTCCTGGCGGTATGGAAAGTGTCTGTAACGAGGTCTCGGAATAGTGGCTCAAGAATTTGAATCATTGCATAACAGTCTGCAGTTCTAGCCCAATAGGAATATCGTTATCGAGTTATGCCTCGCTGGCGAAGCCTCGATCAATTCTTGTACATTGGCCTTCGAGGTGATGACGGCACTCTATATATAGCTTCAATCCAATGTGATGTGACGATGGCTTGATGATGTGGAACACTACTATTCCGAAATCGTGGGTTCAGCTTGGTTGGACTTTAGTAAAATCCATCGGCGGCAATAAGCAATTGGTATGCGAGGACTACGAGGTACCGAATGGATTATCAAGGGTCAGCTGTATCATCTTCCTCATGGCGAAGCTCAAGGCATCGATCATAACGAAAACGAAAAGGTTTTTAAAGACAGCAAAAATTGCGCTCCCTACGATCCACGAAGGATAATAGAAGAGGGTCGACTCCGCGCTGTGCAATGCAGGTCTCCCCCCTTGCGCGCCCTGATTCTTGAGCCAGGGCGAGCGGAACAAGGTAAGTATGAAGAAGAAAGGAAAAAAGAATCCTGAAGTTCGGGAGGGGAGCTCGGTATTTATACCCCCTCCCAGGGCGGTGAGTGGGGCTGCAATCAGTAATGTGGCAGAATTCTTATTGGGAAATTGCGGCCTGCGCGTTAATACGGTATGGCCAGTGCTTTCCCTGGAAACTTACAGGCACCTACCGTATCGCAGGCTGCGCGGGGCTGTTAGGTACCTGCTCCTGAACTGTGCACTGCCCGTGCAATATGGCAAGTGCTTCCAACAGTATCCTGTATTTTGCGTGGAACTTCCAATGAACTTTCAGCAAAACATAATGACTAATAAGAGGTAGAGAATAGTAATCATCGTCTACATGTGTATTCGCTGTTTCTAACCTGTATAATGCCTATGCTCAATAGCTACTTAGTTCTCAATATGATGCAACAAAGCTCTCCTCGGCACTGACAAGGGTCAGGGCTCATCAATGACTGCCTAATACGACTTCAGCATCATTCGAGCTGAGATGCTCCGCCAACATCCTCACACCTCACACCTCACTCCATCTTCCCATCTGCCTCACCACCAAGACCTACCAATAATGTAGTTCCCAAAGCCTTCCCACGCTCTCCATCCACAGCAGCAATAATGTCCTCCCTCACAACATCCATCCCCACAAGCCCCATCACCGAATGGTGTCTAGTCCTCCAATCCCCCCGCCGAGCCCTCTTCGGCGGCGGGTGTCCCTCGCCCCCGCGCAACGGCACCACCACCACCACCACCACCTCGTTCTTCCAGAGCATATGCTGCGACGGCGTCATAATCGACACCGCCCTCGACCTGTACAACAACACCTCCCTAACCCCGGGCCTCCTTCCATCCTCCGTTCCCAACGCCGGGAACGCCGCCCTCCCCATCAACCTCTCAGACCTCGTCTGCTGCGGCGTGGCCGGCGTGCAGAGCGCCGCCCTGAACCCGACGCCGAGCCCGCGGACCGCGTGCGCGGCGGGCACGACCAGCACGCCGCTGGCTAGTCTGGCGGCGACGAATGCGTCGGGCGCGGCTTTGTACCCCGTTACGTATGCGAGCCGGAGCAGCAGTGACGATCCGTCGGCGACGGTGACGAACGATCTGTGGGGGTGGGCCACGCCGACGTACGGCGCTTCGGGGACGCCTGTGTGTCTGTGGGTTAACACGCAGAGCGGTGTTAGTATGGCGGAGGTCACGGTGCCGGCTACGTATGTTGCGCCAGCCACACCGTCTACGGATGCGGGTTCCGCGGCGACGTCCTCGTCGACTAGTGATGGGTTCTCGGCTGTGAGGACGCAAGGGGGGAGTCGGGGTTGTATTGTCTTGGGGTTGATGGTTTTGGCTGTTTTTCTTGCCTAGGATGGATGGATTGCCTTGTGTCACTCGGGTTTTACGAGATATGATGCCAAGTCTATTTGAAACATGAGCGGTGAGGCGACATATGATACCCCATTTACTATAACTACCTATGTAGTAAATGGTTTGATTTAATGTTCATGATTGCCATATTGTTATTATCATCGTACTTAAAGCTACTCTCGCATTTGACTCACCAGCTTTAACTCTTTGGGGTCTGACAGCTAGGGATTTGGGACTCGCAACATTGGAAATTTGATGATTCACATTCGACACGTAGTATTTTCGACTCTATCTTTATTCCAACATTACGGGTATAAATCCAAGTACCGCCTAATTCTACAACTAGCCAGTCATACAGTACGTATATACCTCTCTTACCCTGTCCTTCTCAAGCAAGCCAAAACCACGCTTTCTCAGCCCAATTTCTCGGCACGGGCTCGACATCCGCCGCACACATGTCATCCATCTCCTTCTTGCCGGTCCAAACATCCACGTCCTCGACCCTGATGGCAAAGCGCGTTCTATAGAAGATCTTGTGGCCAAGATACAGTACTAAAAAGATGGGAATCGTGATATACGCGGCCAAGAAACTCGACACGCTCCACTGGCTGGGGAAGAACACTTGGAACCCGTTCGTGAGCGTCAGGATGGTGATGATGAACAGCACAACGTATGTCGCGTACGGCTGCAGCGGCGTGCGGAAGGGTAGGGAGTCGAGGAGCCCGTGGTGCTCCATTGCTTTCCGGAAGCGGATGTACGTGATCATGATTACGATCCACGCGATGAAGCCGGATATCGTGCTAATGTTGGTGAACCACTGGAACACCTGCGCGCCCGAGTTGCTCACGTTGAGGAAGGCTAAACATCCAACTGCAAGCGTGAATAGTACAGCCACCCACGGCACACCGCGCCGCGTCGTGAGCCCGAAGCATCGAGGTGCTTGTCCATTCACCGCCATCGAGTATAGGACACGGGACCCGGAATAACAGAATGCATTACCCGCTGACCACGCGGATGTTAGCACCGCGGCATTGATCACGTGGTTCAGGCCTTTGATGCCGGCACGCGCAATTCCGATCACGTAAGGACTAGCAGAGGCGTTCGAGTCTCCGGACAGGAGTTGGGGGTCGTCGTTGGGGACAATAACGCCGATAACTAAGGACCCTAGCCCGTAGAAGATAGCCAGACGCCAGACGAAGCGCCGCGCAGCCTTGGGGATGTTGCGCCGGGGGGCTACGGTCTCGCCGGCGGAGAGAGCGATTAGCTCGGGGGACGTGATAAAGGAAAAGCCGGCGCGCACGAATGCGGTCCAGTACGCGAGGAAGCGACCAGTATTGCCTTGCACGAGATACGGGACGAAAGCCCCCGGCGGGTCCTGCCAGTACCGGAAATATAACGGGTCGTGATTAGGGCCGCCACCGAAGAATAGGACGATGCCCAGGATAATCAAGCCGAGGATGGTGATAAGCTTAATACTCGCGAACCAAAACTCAGCTTCACCGAAGAAAGATACTGCGATAATGTTCAGGAGCAAAATGACGATGAGCTGGATGGCGATCCACACGGCGACGGGGACGGCGTGGGTCCAGTACTGCAGGATAATGGCTCCGGCTGTACACTCGGCGGCGACGAGCATGGTGTAGGCGTACCAGTAATTCCAGCCATCGGCGAAGGCGAGGCTGGGCTCGACGAAACGACTGACGAAATAGGGGATCGAGATTCCTTTCATAGGGAGAAACTATATGTTAAAATATGTCTGTCAGTATCCAATGCCTCGTATTCAGGAAGACAGGTAGTTTCCCGGACCCCATGTCGCTAAATCCGAGTTCGAAAAGGGTGCTCGAGAAACCGGGGCCGAGAGAAATAACGCAAGATATTTTCAAACATACCGTCACCATCTCGGCCAGGTTGTTCATGACAACCCAGACTACGAACATCATAGATAAGTACGCCATGAACAGAGGTGCTGGCCCGGTGGTCGCTAGAATCTGGCCCGAGCCGATGAACAAGCCGGTTCCGATTCTAGAATATCTAGTAAGTACAATGTGGTATATGCGTGCAAGGAGTGGGAAGCCGGTTACTTACGCGCCCCCGAGAGCGAGGAATTGTATGTGCCGACTCTTGAGGCCTCTCTTGAGCTGATGGCCGCTGGCAAGATTCATCTCGCCGATGCGATTCGACGCAGTCCGATCGAGTTTCGGCTCGGACTCGCCCCGACCGGAGTCGTCAACGGCATAAGCCACATCCTCGAAACCCATCTTCCGCTCCTATACCTAAGTATACGAAATATGAAGTTACAGCCTCATATGGTGTCGAAAAACACTCTCACAGCTTCTGGCGTGCGCGGCGCAGGTGATTGGCGTAAGAGTATACGCTGAAGCTGGGGAAATGCGACGGCTTAGGTTCGAAGTATGTATGTCAGAACGCGCTCAGCACTTTTAAATAAACTCAAGATTTTATCACGAGGCCGATCTTATTTAAACGTGGTATTACGTACAGTTTTAACAGCGGTGCCGCTCCTCTGGTCCATATGGGGCATTAGTGGATCTCACTCCCCGGCTTCCTGATAGTGAAATAGTGGTCGGATCGTAGCTGAGCATTGCCTTCTTGAGGGGTAGTGAGTTGCGGAGAGTCTTGGCTTGGGATTCTATCCTTCTGTCGTCTAGATAAGCCAATGAGATGTTACTCGTAGATGGAGCAGAGCAGAGTAATCGAGGCAAATTGTCTTTAACATCGTATTAGTTGAAGACTAGAAATTAGTGAACTATGGGGTTTGGACAATGAGGGCCGTTCTCGCCGATACTAGTATTGCTTCCAAGATAATTAGTTGCCTCGGATTAGCTAAAATGTATAACAATGCGCTCTTGCTTCGGTGTCTCGAATTGGCTTAGGTATGGTATATCTATCGCCGTTTCTATCCGTGTTTACCCATAATACACCGAGCGCCGATAACCTTATCTCATTTATCCTTGCAGCTCCGGCTCTCAAGATCTTAGCCACATTTGCTTAAGTAATTGATGTAGACTGTGGTGTGGCTAGGATGATTAATTGATAGATACCGATGTAAATAGAATTTTCGTCTCTTGTGTTGGATAATGCTACCTAGCTAGAGCGGCTCAGGATAAAAATATACATGTAGGTTGTATGAGCGCGGTGGATGTGATGACGACGCATCACCCTTGCAGCTTGCGTGGAACACCCCCAATAAGCTACCGATAAGTAGCCCTGAGTTCCACGGCAGTACGGTTCCTGCAGCACATATAGAATACCCAGCGGACAATCAACCAATGTTTGCCCTTGATATAAGATCGAACCCTACCACTAGTCCGATTCCTTAATCCTCCTGTCTATACAAAACATTGTTTTTCTGACTTCGGTCTATTATCCAAGCCTCATTCAAACAGGTCGCTTGAAGGGATGCGCTTCCGTATTTAATACCCACTCGTCTAAGCTGATAAGACTCGGATCCGAATATCTGTGCGGTTCATCAGTAACTTTTACCTTTCGACCAACGTCTACTCGTCGAAATGCGGTCACTTACAGCAAATAGAAATACTTGAGTGTTTCCGCAAGCCAGAAACTTTCCATTTCGTCTTTCTTGTCCGAGTTCGGTAGAAGAACATTATCGATAGCGCTGTTACCAGCCTCTGTCCGAGTTTGGCTAACAATGGCATTGAACATCTTCCATCCTTTATCCTGCCAAGAGGTGTCACCCGTGATGCGGTACATGTACCACACAGACTCAATCGCTTCTGGCCTGGAAAGGGGATCGGGTTAGTCAGGTTTCAGGTCGCACGGTATAGCTAATTACGAATCGGTCTCCACCTTCAACGTTTACTTACCTGAGGATATATGCGTGGTAGTTGGCAGACACAAAACCAGTTGGAAGGTTCTCCGATTCGAGGCGGTTTTTCACGTATTCCTTATGGGACATTGGGCGCTCCGGTTCCGGAAACTCATCCTCATCTTCATATTCATCCTGTTTGAGGGGAATTTGGTCGGCATCACTGTTAATGGGTGCTCTTACGGTATCGGCACCTGCGTTGATGTCTAGAGCATCTTCTAGCTCCGTTGCCTGAGTCGACTTCTCAAAGGCGCGACCACTATCAGTGTTCTTATCGGTTGAACCCCGTACTGGTGAAGGGGGAGCCCTCTTCTGTATGCCAACGCTGTCTAATCCGTCTATGCTCTGAGCTTTCTGAGTGACGACCCCTTGCGAGCTACCCGATTCCTCATCGCTGGCGCTTTCCAGCCGCGACTTATCGACCGACTCCTTGCCGGAGGTCGTCCTCTCAGTTGACCCGCTAAGATTCGTGTGGCCCCTCATTTTTGCTTTCTGCGCCTTTTGCATCTTCCACTCCTTATGCTGCTTTTCGTAGTCTGCCATCTGTTCAATGCGGGTTTCGTAAAGGGGATCTAGCCATTGCCAGTACAAGGTCTCGTTCCACTGGCAATTGTTGACATCTTTGCAAGGGACAACAGTTGCACCTTCCGGCATGATACCACTTGGCGTGCTTTCGTAAGCCCATACGCAGCCGTCGGCGAGTCTCTTCCCGATTTCTACGTCTTCGGGAACTTCAAAGATCTTCCCAGCCATACCAAACATGCCGCCGATGAAGCACGTGAGATGGGTAACCTCCCACTCAAAGTTAGCATCCACCTCTGGGTTCCCTCGAGTATTGATTTTGGCGGAGAACAGGATATCGCGGTCATCAGGAATCATAGGCCGATACAGTAGCCACTTCTTGACAGCAGCAGCAACCTTAGTGTGCAGGGTTTTATACTTGGGCTCGAGGCCACCGAGGAGCAGCCACTGTTTGGGGAAATACTCATATGTGCTGTCCTGACTGCCGCCCATGCTATATTGCTCGTTCGAGCTCCAAGATCCCGGCGCGAGTCCTTGCGGAACACATTTATCCTTTAGCTTCTTAGGTTCAGAGACGGAGTCGGGAGAGCTACTATCACGATTGTCTAACACGCTACTATCTTCGTCTGGATCACGCCTGGGAGATGTTGTCGTTTCAGATGTCGTTTCAGAGGGTGCGTACATCTCCTCGCCATTATTTACGATTTTAACATTGTTGGGGCTGTCATCATTGGGCGTTCCAAATTCGGAACGCTTGTCTAACGCTTGGAACTCGTCTTTATCGAGTTTATCTCCGTTGCTGTTTGTTTTAATACCCGGCTTACTGTTGTTAGCAGATTTCTGGGCTTCGGTTTGTCGCTGTTCTTCAAGTTTAGCTTCTTTCGCGGCAATCTCAGCCTCGGCAGTCTTGTTGCACCCAGTCGCGTCGACGCGCTCGGGGAAGATACCAGGAATTGATGTGCCTCGCTCTTGCCATTCATAGAAGGCATCCGTGATACGTGCTACAGCATCGTAGTACTTATTCTCCTTTGTGATTTGCGCAAGTCGCGTGAACTCCATGGCAAGAGAACCTAATTCTGCGACACTTACTCCCGCATGTGCTCTCTTCGGTAGTTTCGCGAAAGCGGGCTTCCAATTGTAGTACAGAACGGGCATGCGGTTTGGTGTATCGAAAACACTCATCAAAATCTCGGCGAGTTCGATAGCCTTCTCAAGAAGTATATCATGTCCTCCAGCCTTGCCACCGCTGACATCATACGCCGCTACTAGTCCGCCGAGATACCGAATTGTAGTCTCGAAAACAGGAATTTCGGAGCGGTACTTGGAAGTAGTAAAGTCGATCTTCTTGACTTCAGCCAGCGCCTCTTCGAATTCGTCTTTCATGCCCATAATCCACAGAGTGTCCAACGCGTCAACCAGCGTCGCGGCCCAGCCGCAGAACGGATCGCGGAACTTCTTGGATACGGGGCTCAATTCATCATGCCCCCTGGCATATTTCATGTAACCGTTCCAACCGCGCACCATTTCGGCCTTGACCTTAGCGAGACGGTCGAGACGCTTTTCCCTAGCTTCAGGCGACTCTTTCTCAAAATCGTATTGGATTGTTGGTATGGGCTTAGGCTTTCCTGTCGGCAAAGGAATAATTTCATCCTCGGGTACGGGAAAGTGCTCAGGAAACTTCGTCCAATGAATCGCTGTGGTTGCGCTATGAGTCTTAGACTTATAGGCTCCCGGAGCCCCATGAACGCCTTTTCCAGCGCCCTTAGCACCTTGACCAACATTCTTCTTTGGAATATCAAGCAATGGAGCGGTTGTCGTTTTCGCAGCGCCTTCTGTATCGTATACGAGTACCTTGGTTTGGTTCGATTGTTGCGTCGTCGTGGGAGGGTCAAATTTGTCGGGGGTATCGTCGTTGATGGTGGGTTTTAGGTTGGGGATCTTGACTTTCTCAGGCTCTTTGCTCGACTCCTCGTGTAGTTGGGACGCTGGATCGTCATCTTCGCTGGTGAATTTGGTGTCACTCTTTGCGGGACGAGGCTGCTTGTTGGTTAAACCGAAACCGCCCTCGGGAGAAGACCTCTCAGGGGAGGACTTGAGTGGGGCTTTGTAGGGAATGGATGCAGAGACGGATTCCCATTGCTCGCTGTCCTGAGTGATACGATACAACAGGAATACGACAATAGCGGCGAAAAAAACGTAGTAACGATATCTTCGTAGGCGCAACATGACTGCGGTTACACCTGATATATAGAGCCGCTGCTCGACCTCAGCAAAACCCCGAGCAGCTCGAAAGTGGGGCGAGGAATAGACGAAAGGCCCGCGAGCCTACGTCTGGTTCTCGCAAGCTAGAAAAGAATGAAAGCAACAAAAATGAGGATCAACCAAAACTCAATTCTATCATTTTTATCCAAACACGTATAGAAAGATTGTGGAAAGCCCCAAGCACCTTGGGAGAGAAGTCTCAAGTAACTGAGCTAAGGAGAATACGAGTCCGCGATCGACCGAGACTAAAAGCAAAGTACGACAAGGAGACTAGATCTATTGAGGGGTCTCACTCGATGGCTCTAGATAGCAAGACAGGCGAAATAGGAAAGCGTTCTGGAGCTTGCCAAGAATAGCCAACGGATGAATGAAGAAATGAATAAATCAGTCAGAAGGACAGATGGTCATCACGGTTGATAATAATTGCCGTGTCGCAATGCGGATGAAATGCTGGAAAATGGAAGCGCCAAGGGTCCAAATGTACAGCTGACGGTTAAGGCCACGGCGAGCCTTGGCGTCTTCCATAAATGGATCTCGAGGGCGAACCAAGGAAGCCATGATGATTTTTGGAGGCTGTTTCTTGGCATCCATCCCTACTTGATTACCAATTGGAGTAGCGATGACAGGCGTTGGAAGTATGATCTGACAAGCTGTGAGACGTTGGTGAGAAAGGAAGAGAAACCGACATTCCAACGCAGAATTTAATGTGGAAGTTGCCTATCGTGAAGTCAGATTTGTAAGGGAATAACGACTGGACATATTTGCAGAATTTGGAAGCAGCCCTTAAGGATACTTGGGTACTTACAGCTGTGCTGTATGTAATATAAAACTCGACGGTGTTACTGGTCCCGTTGGCTCCGCTTTAAATAGAGCGTCCCATTCCTCCTCCGCGGCACAGGAGTCTAGAACCCTGCTAAAACTCACTCCTGCCTATTCTTAACTTGCTAGCGCAGAAGAAAGGCTATTGAAGGTCACGATAAGAAACAACATAAGATCTTGCGATAATGCCGATTGTCGTCATAAACAGTCCAAATACAAACGCCGATACATTAGGTATATATGAGAAATTTCAGTATGATACCGAATTAAATACGCACATACCCGGATTATTGAGATCAATCGTCGCACTCGACGATTGCACGCGTACCCTATATTGGCGATCTTTGTGGGGTGCATAAACCCTTGCCGATAAATACCCCGACCGACGAATCGCGACCGAACCACGCCTAATACATAGTATTCCTTATTAGATATTAGATGCTGCTATTCCAGATTACCGGTATCCAAATTCTGACGTCGACCCAACCAACATCATATTTTGCCTAACCTCGTGGTATATTTCATGACTGTTGTTTTCTTGACCGCAACATCGGGGTACAAGGTGGTGGCCCACCATACCGCGTTTCAATGTCTTGTGCCTTGAAGCCGGATCGGTCACAAATGCCCATCCCTCGCACTCCGGCGTCGAGATAGCAAGGGATATCGAGGCTATCCGCAAGCGCCGTCGCCCATTCCATAAGTGCTGATGCGTATCCCTTTCCTCTGCTACCTGATTTCGTCATGACGAGTTCAATGACTACCCAGACCCATCTCACGTCAGTGGCTCATAGAAAAGGTTGGTTACTGATGCGACTTAAAGGGGTAACCTACACACGTGGCCTTCCTTCCCTACAACGAGGTATTGGGCTCTTGCTAAAGGCTCGAAGAAATCCGCAAGCTGCTCTTCGTTCATGCCTGGGATATCCTCGCACCGTGTCCATCGCGTCTTCCACGCTTGTCCCGAGATACTCTGGCCTGGTCGAACGACGTGGATGATTGCGAGTGCAACCGGTCTGTCTGAACCTGTCATCAGAACACTTAGCCCCCCATATATGGCTCAGGACTGCAGACGCACTACTAATATTCCTGACAACGGCGACTTTCGTTTCAGGTCTGTAGTAAGACTTCTGACCTAGGAAGTTTTCGAAGCTCCGCTGTAGCCATTTTCGTCCATCATCCGTGTGTGGAAACACAATTTCTCCAGGTCCGCTGAATGCTTCCCAGAATATATCCAAGAGGTCCGGAATATCGTCCGTATTTGCAAGACTCACTTTACCCGCCATGTTATGATCGACTTATGAGAATTGTCAGCAGTAAAACGTCGAGGAAGAGTGGCCATTGGGGGCGGGTCGGCACCCAGGTACTTTATCTTCAGGCTTCGAGCGAACTATATGATTTTAAGTTTAGAAACGTCAAGCTTGCCAAACCGCTGTCGTTGTCAACTCTAACCTTAAACATGGTAACGTTTGCGGCCCTGTCCGAAATGGGCAGTAAACCTACTTTCCCCGCTACGAGATCGGATGACAGGTCGTCATTGTGATTTCATGGACTCATTATTACCAGGTTTACATACGAGACCAATTCGTCAGCTCCCGATGAATCTATCCTTCACATGATCGCATTTGATATTGTTCTGCTAAATCGGACCAATGAGTAATTACCGTATTTGAAAATTGTTGAACATTTAATGCACGACGACACCTAGTCGAGTTAGGTATATCTTAGTTTTTCCGAATTAGTCAACACGTTATCGGAGTAGGGTGGAGTCTTACAAAGATCTAGGAGCGTTCTCGCGGCTTCTTGTTCTACATGCCTCGTGGTAGCTACAGATCTACTAACTTGAGCCATGACCTAACCCGAATGTTTTCACGATATTACCATTTCGACTGTTGCTGTTATGGCGATTAGAATCTTGGAAGTTTACGCGGTCGCTATTGCAATGCTTGAGAGTTTCCGTCTTGGATATCACCGGTCCACGAGGTGGGAATCAGCATCGCATTGATAAGTTTCAATACCAACGCTTACACTATGGGCGAGGCGCCTTGGGCATACAAATCGTGCAAACCCTTGAACCGACCGATCAGAAATCCAGCCGATCTATAGGCCCGTCAAGCATTATCATCGGGTCGTTGATTTCTGCCTTTCGTTTATCGGTGTCGCGTTACACATGCCTGACTACTCTGATAACCCATCGCCCGCCTCAAAAAAGCCACCAGAGTATATAGATATCAACCAACAGCATGGAATTGGCTCAAAGTACAATCCATCTATACCTGATCTGGACTCGAAACCGGGGTTATGGATGCAGTTAGCAGTCCTGCGGTGTCACAGGCACTGGGTCCCTGCAAATGACGCTGCAACCCCCCGACTTCTGCACCCATGCCAAGGTTACCTCAGCATAGCAACGCTGAAGATTAATTGCCTAATAGAAATGGCTGCTACGTGAGAGACACTGAGGCGGTTATTCCGAATTCCTGGTACGTGGTACCCACTATATGCAAGCCTCCTTTTCTTGCATGATCAGCAACATCGATGCGGTTGTTACATTAGGTATCGGCAAGCAACGCCGTGGCTTGCCTGGCGATTGAGCTTTGAACTCAGTCCTTGTAATTATGTTGAAGAGGAGTTGAGATTCAACACTAGCGAAGAGAGATGAACTACCTAGCTACAAAAGAAGCGCGTGGCTCTACCGTCTAAACGGCTAGTGAATCGTCGCTCTATACCAGGAATCCTAGGACCAGATGATGCCACCCATCTATGCGTCTCCAGCCTCACCCGTAGCGAACAGCTCGAGGTAAACTTGTTCTTTATCCACGCCTAGGCCCGTCAGCTTCGCCCTCAACTCCAACATGAAGCTCTCTGGGCCGCATATATAATACTCGGCCCTTCGATCATGCACAAACAAGTCACGTTCCCGATCCATTGCCAGTATGTCCAACCGAGGCTTGCTCTCACCGTCTAACCCCTGTCTCAGATGCACATGGATTGACACCCTGTCCTTAATGTCCTCTATAATAGCCGCCACCTCATCTGCGAACGGCTGTTTAGCCTTCGATCTCGATGTGTGGATCCACGAGATTGGCCTCTTGATAGACGACGGTCGCGTCAGGGCCTGCAGCATTGATACCAGGGGAGTGGCGCCAATACCCGCCGAAATCAGTACTACAGGCGCGCCTTCCTTCGTAGTATCAACCGGATCCAAGGTGAACAGTCCATGCGGATGTGATAGCTCAACCAAATCGCCATCGTCATAGTCGTCGCACAGCATATTCGAGATTATACCATCAATGTTCAGCTCTTCATCGTGCCCTCTCTTCACGCTGACCCGGTACTCTTTACCATCGTCCAGGGGCGCTTGGCTCAAACTATACTGTCTGCTCTGGTTATACCCCAATTTCGGGACAGGGATCTGCAAGCTAACATATTGACCCGGAAGGAACGTCGGCAGAGGGACGACACCGTCTACGGGCTCAAGGTAGAAGCTCGTAATGTCATCTACCTCCCTCTGCTTCCTCGCGATGCGGAATTTCCGCCAGTTAGTCCAGTTCTCATCGGTCTTGTACAGCTGCTGCTCTACGTCGATGAAGATCTTGGCCAAGACTCCATACGCAGCTGTCCAGGCACCCACGATTTCCGGTGTTGCGGCGTCCCCTAAGACTTGGCCGATGGCGCCGAGCAAGTAGTTGCCGACAATGTCGTACTGCTCTGGCTGGACGAATAGGGATACATGCTGCTGGGCTATGCGCTGAACGGCACCTGTGAGTTTGCTGAGATCGTCTATATGCGTCGCGTATGCTAGAACGGCGTGTGCGAGCGCGCGTGGTTGCCGGTTCGTGACCTGGGAAGTGGTATTGAAAATATTGTTCAATTCTGGGTGAGCATTGAGCATGTTCTCGTAGAAGGTTTTCGTGATGGTCTCGCCATGTTCTTGCAGAACGGGGACTGTGGCCTTGATGATTGCGATTTGAGACTGGCTCAAGGGGGCTGAGGTAGATGTCTTGTTGCTGTTGGATGCAGCGACCGCCTTCGGCTCAATTGCTACGTTACGCTCGAGTGAGTCCGTCGTCATTTTTACTGCCGTACAAGACAGAATTTGCCTTTGTCGGAAGTGGAGGTCCTTGGCGGTGTTGAACGCTGCGGGTGGTGAACACCGGTAAGTGAATGATGCCTGAACTGGACTGGGTATTTATTTCTTTGCCAATTAGATGTTATCGGATGTCCCCCTTTCAGCGAGTATGTTGGGTTTGAATCGTCCAACCCCGTAGCGCTTATTTTCAAAACTGCCGCAAGTCCCGATATTACCGGTGCCAGTTTAGACTTGTGTAACATCCAGTGCTACAATTAGCCTGACTAGCTACGTCTAGTTGGCTGATTATTGGATGATACTCATCCGTCAATGGCATACTGTTACGTATGATTAAGTAAGTAGCACGTCTTAGTACATAATTCCAATTCCAAATCCTCATACTACGTAGGTACCTACCTACCTGGTATGCCATCTAAAGGAACATGCATGAGAGGGTTGATTGAATTTTCTTCTCGATAGTAGTTCAAACAACTATCACTTCATTCTCTAGATACAAGACTTGTAAGTCCCATTAGTCCTTCTCTTCCCCCTCGAGGAGTTTACTCTTCCTCCGTAGCCACGGTCCATAAACCCGGAACGTGTAAGGAACCGGAATCATAATTACAGCTAGACACCCAAGCAGAGTGCCCGCCCATTGTACACCCAAATTTTCGAACATCTGTCTTGAGAAGAGTGGAAATCCCGCAGCTACCGATGAGCGGAGAATGATGTTTGCTGCAACTGCAGACGCAGCACTTGTCACAATTCGGTCAGCTTGGTGATCTCAGATTCCATTTGAGGATGCGGGTTGGGGACTTACAGTGGTAAATATGCGTCGACGAGATAGTTGAAGCATGGTAGAAAGACGGATACATTCCCAAACCCAATGAATATGCCCGCCACGGTGGGTATGGCCCAATGGATTTTGGCAGTAAATCCAGTCCAACCAAACCTATGAGAAGCGCAGCTGTTAATCACCTCGTAACCTATAAGAATAATGTCGGGGCTCGTGGATTGCCTACCAGAAAATGCCAATTGCGAATATGGGAGCCCCAATAAGGGTAGGGGCTAGCCGCCATTCAGGGACAGGTACATTGTTATTCTTCTCCAACTTCTTCACGTAGGCAGCGTGTCGTGAAAGCACAAAGCAGATAGCCAGCACTTGTCCACTAAGAAGGCCAAGGAACGGAAGCTCGCTAATCCCTGGAGGCATGCCGTATATCTCCTCAAAGACATATGGGTAAGCCCCGAGAAGACAATAAACCAGCCCATAGATAAATGACATGTACAGCGACACAAGCAAAATAATGGGTTCCATTACCAGCATCTTCAGGGGCCTGGTGAAGTACTTGTCGACGAGATGTCGGAAGTTCACTTCGACCCTATCGTGTCGCGCATGGATAGCCCAGTTGCCTGTCTGGCGGCGGATCGTAGCCGCCTTCTCGATGAGAATGCAAGGCGCATATGTTTCTCGCAGGAAGAACAGCGAAATGCCGCCATTCGCAAAGCTGAGAAATGCGGGGATGTAAAGAGTCCACCGCCAACCCAACGAGGAGGCCGCGATGAATCCACCAGTAAAGGGGGCGGTGGACGGGCCGCCGAACACGGTTAAGGCATACACCGATATTGCCACGCCTCGGTACGTGTTGTCATAGATATCTGCTAGCACGCCGGGGACTACGGTGAACTGGCTTGCGCCGCAGACCCCGGCGAAGAAGCGGCAGATGATCAACGTCTGGATATCCTTAGCCACGGCAGACGCGATGGTGAATATGCCACCGAGCAGCATGGCTATCGTTAACGGCCATTTCCGTCCTCGTAGCTCGGACGTCGGAGCCCATATCACTGGCCCGGATGCGAAGCCAAGGACGTACAAGGCGGTTGCCAGTGTTCCCACCTCCGAACTGACGCCGAATTCTTGACTTGCGCTTTTCACGGCTGGGGAAAAGATGGCACTGGTTAACGCCACGATGTACGTGCCGCTACAGACGAGGATGGAGATGAAGAGCCTAGTTTTGGGAGATATCTTATTAGTGTCTCAGCTCATCTAGACGATCGACAGTATGAAGTGACATACTTAGTTGAGGTCGACCAGTTGTACGGATGCGTGGGATCATCCGCACCATCGAATTCGACCGTGTAATCCTCGGGATCGGATGGTGGTGGCGGGATGGGTTTACCCATTCCCATCGATAGGTTCTTGGACCACATCGTCGCTCGGCGAATCCCTTGGGATTTTTTTGCCTAGGTAATTAGCTGGCGTTGAGTGAAGAAACAAACTCTTAGCTCTCTCTCACATTGAGGTGTTATCCATGGTTTCTGAGAATCTTGTGTCTATTTAGATAGGTACTTATTCTATACGAAGCAAACAGTTCTCGCAGATACCTAGGACATGTGACCATTGGGGATTCCGAAGCTGATGAATAATAGCAGCTAATTAGTAGAAAGCCCAGAGACAAAAGGCTGGGAATAAGGGGTAAACGCCACAGACCCGTTGGACCGTGAGCATCGGGCCAACTATGGGGGTGTATCTAGCAAACGGATATATGTGAGACAAGGTAAGAGACATATTGTGTCATCGTGTAATGGTTACTCCTTTCAGCCCTATGCGGTACAACCGGGACGGTCGACGCTGATACCCACAAGATCCATAAGCTTCAAATCCCGTGATTCCCGCAACATCCGCAAAGGGCCCTAATTATAGACTCTAAACCAAATCAAGCCAACGCATCGTAGCATCGATCTTGGCCCTGACTAAAAACCGTAGTTTCTTACGTAATTACGTATCTACTTTCCGTCTTTAGAAACCCCCTAATAGTCTGATTGGCTACAACGGACAACGACGCTTCTTCAACGGCATATACTAATTCTTGGCTTTAATTCTTGGCTGGGTTTGATTAGCTACCTACTATAACTACCTATAACTACATAGTATCGCCTAACAATGGGATTGCTTAATATACAAAAGCTATAGTTAACCCGATCCGCCCAGGAGATAGTTAACGTTAGTCATATCCATATTCAAGAATTGATCAAGGTCACCCCTTTGCAATCCAGGAAAGTCTGCGACCAATGCTTCAAGCCACGAAGAATCCTGGGCTGTAGAATTGAATTGGGGCGTGGATGTAAGTTGTTGATTCTGCTGGGGAATGCTAAGGGCATCGCTGAAAATATCTATGTCGTATTTTCTCCGCTGCTGGTGCAGCAAAACTAGCAGACACGCTGCACCGTACGCTTCCCGCATGGTTTCCGTGTCGTAGGTCGATGCAACTAGACTGAGGGTCTGCATCGCTTCTGGAAGGAGAGCAAGAGACGAGCGGGTGTCCATCACAAGGAGGACGCAGATGATCTGAAATGAGACGTTGGGGACTTGATGCCAAGGAGAACAATCCGTAACCAAACTCCGCGCACAACCAAGTCCCTTCTTTAGAAATCCAAGGACCTGTTCTGCGAGGCTAGACGGAATGTCAATATTCTCTGTATGTATGCGGCGCAGGATGCAAAGAACAAGGTTACATTGCGCAAGAACCGACGGCGGTTGACTGTGCGTCCCCTCTAGGATATTGGAGAGTGTTGATGTAAGATCTGTTTCATCCTTTAACCTGCCCGGGTCTAGACTGACGGATACCGGTAATAGGCCTAGAACTTCGGCTGTATAATCGCCAGGCTTTGGTAGGATTGGTAATGGCAATTCGTTTTTCTGGAACGAAACCAGAGAAAGTCCTAGATCAAAAGACGTCCACGTGTTCAAGTGACGGGCAACTCCCACGAGCCGTCTTCCAAGGTCCGGATCACATTGTGCAGCGGGCAGAAGGACCGATGAGTGCGACATGGAATGAAGTCCTGAAGCTTCTACGAGATGCATCAAGGTGGAACTGGCTATCCATGTAGAATGTGGCGAATCGGTCATCCGGAGATAGATTGATCGAAGCGTCCAGCCCGTCAAATAGTCTATAGATGGTGGACCAGAAAGATGGTAGCTATCCAGACATGAATGAGCAGAGTGAACCAGGTGTAGTTCGGTGATGGTTACATTTCGTTGCGAAAACAGACAACCAATAGCGGCGACACCCGCCAGCACGCTATCGTATATGTTTGGTGACAAGGGGGATTTCCAGCGTAGATCCAGTCTGTCAAAGAACTGGTAGCGATCAATAAAGCCATAGCATGGGTCAACCTTGTCGAAATAAACCTGAGACAAGGATTTCATATGCTCGAGTGATGTGATTTCAACAATGGGCAAGGCGGAAGCTGCATTCATCGGCGATGATAGCTGTCTGGCGCCTATATTCCATGCGAAAAGGTTGAGCCTAGGCGCATTCATGGGGTCGATCTTTAGACCGAGCTTTCTCACAAAGGCGGCGCCTGAATTAGCTTCAAGATGTCGGACCAGTCCGCAGTTGTCTGATTCGACTGTATTCGGTGTATGAGCATCTGATTGCAGAGATTGCGCGATGGCGGGTGAGTTGGGTATGGATTGTCCTGGAGCTCGGGGTGTTTTCCGGCGACTTGCGGTTTCGTAGTGGCACTCATAACCCCATTCCGTGCAGGTAATACAAGGGTTACGCCCATCACACTTTCTCTTACGTTCCCGGCAAGGCTGACAGGCCAAATGGGAGCGCTTCCGCTTGAGAGATTCCATTATGTCAATGTAACGTGGGTTGTTGGAGAAGAGACAAAGTACTCGGTGCGGCTTTGGGAGGGGAGAAGTGGAAATTGCGGATGTTGGTGGGCAATCGGCTGCGGGAATTGCGGAATGGCGGCATTACGTGAGGCGGGTCGGCTATTGCGGAAAGTTGGGATTACATAAGAATGAAAGCTTAGGTATGAGACCAGGTACCCTTGCTAGGTGGGACCTTTGACCGATGCGCGGTAGATGAGCGGTACTTGAGTACTTACATGTAGGTACGGACGTAGATCGGTTACACCCGCTGCTGCAGGTTCTTGATATGTCTCACTCTCTATGATTAATTTTAGCTTTAATTCGCAAAATGTTGCAGAGACGAATTCATAACTGGCCATGCGAATGTCGAAAAATTAGTTGCCTACCTACAGTGACCGGCGCATTGATACCTCTGTCCAATCTTTCCCCCTAAACAAAGTCAATCATGTCCAAGGACTCGAAGATTGATGACTTGCACCACGCGCTCTTCGACGAAGGATTAACTGTCCGTCGAGAGGTTCTCGGGAATGAGTATGTTGATCGGGCGCTGAAGAATGCCACCTCCTTCTCGCGGCCGGGACAAGAACTCATTACCGAATGGGCCTGGGGGACCATCTGGAAGCGGCCGGGCTTGGATCGCAAGCAGCGCAGTCTCTTAAGTGAGTTTTTATGAAGAATCTAATGTTAGGTAGTGATGTATGCTGATCACTGTTGCTAGACTTGGGCATAATTATCGCTCAAAAAGCGTGGCTAGAGCTGGCACTGCACACTCGCGGCGCCATCAACAACGGCTTGTCGGAAGTTGAGATCAGGGAGGCCGTGTTGCAAGCCACGGTGTACTGCGGTACACCTTCCGGGGTTGAAGCGATGCTGGTTACGGAGAAGACGATCAATGAGATGATAGAGAAGGGTGAATACAAGCGCCCTGAAGCCTAAGTCGACATTTCTGGTGTGCGTATCATCTATCAACATTGAAGATTGTTCTGTTTAGGATGATCTTTTGCAAAATTTGGATGGAAATAGCTTAAATCGGCAATGATTTATTTCGTGGATTAAAGGGATATATCTTGCAAAATGATGAAGTAACTCTAGTATATATGACGTAGAAATATAAATGGATATTATTTATCTCATGTGTGTTTGGTTAAGAGTTGTTCCGTGGTAGTGGTGGTCGCCTAACCGTGACGTTCGCAAGGGAAATCTCCAGCTAAAAATGAAAGAACTGTTGGATTAAACATTTAGATAAGCATATAAAATCCCGTCGATCGGCCCTTAATTCTCTTCCCTCTTAACTAAACCTTAGAACTTCCATTCCTCAATCACGTTTTCAATGTCTCAAATGGCTTCAAAACTATTATCGCGCTATCCTTGGGCGACATTCCCATTTATCGTCAGTGCTCCGATGCGCGTCATGTCTGGGCCAGCACTAGCTGTAGCAGTGTCCCGCGCAGGTGGCTTGGGATTTATCGGGCCTGGAGTCAAAACGCAAGACACAGCAGGGGATCTTGAAGAAGCATCAAAGCTAATAAATAAGACACGCATCTCTTCGTCTTTACGTAATGCATTCCCTTCGACAGACTCGCTTCTTCCAGTTGGTATCGGCTTCCAGGTATGGGCGGACGACGTCAACGTGGCTGTCGCCAACATTGAGAAGTTCAAACCCTGCGCTGCTTGGCTCTATGCACCCCGCAAAGGTCCCGAGGAGTTGGAAGATTGGTCGCGCAGAATCAGGCGTGCATTCCCTGAAACTCAGATATGGATCCAGATCGGTACGTTGGGAGAGGCAAAACAATTCCTGAAAAGTTCTGAAAAAGACCGCCCGGATGTTGTCGTGGTGCAAGGAGCAGAATCGGGAGGCCACGGTCGAGCGAAGGATGGAATGGGTCTCATGTCGTTATTTCCAGAGGTTGCGGATGCAATGGCGGGCAGTCAAATTCCTCTGTTAGCTGCGGGGGGTATTGCGGATGGACGTGGCGTCGCGGCGGCGCTATGTCTTGGGGCATCGGGTGCTGTAATGGGAACTCGATTCTTGGCTACAAACGAAGCACGGATTAATCGAGGATATCAGAACGAAATCCTACGCGCCTCCGATGGTGCTGTGTCGACTACACGAACTTTACTCTATAACCATCTCAGGGGTACATACGGGTGGCCGGCAGAATACAGCCCGAGAACAATTATCAACAAGTCCTACATCGAGCAGCAGGCAGGAGTTCCATTCGAGGAGCTCAAAACTCGCCATGACGAGGCCCTGAAATTGGGCGATAGTGGCTGGGGGCCAGAAGGAAGACTTGCGACCTACGCTGGGGCCTCTGTGGGACTTATTCGTGAAGTACGGGATGCGGGTGAAATTGTCCGGGAGGTGCGCAAGAAAGCTCTGGAGAAGATACGATCGCTGAACAAGGATGCGGAAGAGGCAGATGTGGATGTTACAATCTAAACCAGTAATACTATTATATCATAATCGCTACCTAATTTGTTAAATCTACTGGCGCATTTGGAATTTCAAGCTTCTCCGGCTTTGATAAGACGAAAAGAGACTACAGGCACGTCGGATAGATAGGATGACGGTAGGTGAAAATGCCTATCACCTTCATTGCACAGGATTATCTCAGCGCTTTAACGCGTACTTATATCTTGCCGGTCGTCACAGAATTTGAACGTTATCTTTACCTCTATCAACAGCGTCAGGCACACAACTGTTAGTATCACGACATCCCAAGTTCGCTGGTTCGTAGGGCAGAGTGCGAATATTTCATCTCCGTCGAAGACTCCACTCTATCACTTTGGTTCCACAACAATCACAGCTTCAAGGGTTCGCAATGCAGCATTACACGTACACTAATGAATATCTCCGAAGATACAACAGTATGAAATATATTATTAGTATTAGCTTAGGTAATGTGGGAGAAAAATGGAAATGTTCGGAAATGCAGAAAACTCGTCTAACGACCAATAACGACAAAGTCCACTCCCATATCTGTGCCACCCCACACAACTTCGTTTTTCCCCGGATCAATCTAGACCTGATGTTATACCTGATGTCATTTAGCTCACGGGTAGAACCTCAACCACGGCTTCAACGATTGGCCACGACTTGTTAGCCTCTGCCATGTGTTCCTTGGTTTCCGTTGCAACCATCTCCACGACCTCTGTCTCGGTCGTCACCACATGCAGGGCTGCACGAGCCACTGCGTCGGTGTCGCAAAGCGTGACGGAGTTTACGCCAGGCCTAGCTCCGGCCGCAGTCACCCAATGCACGCCTTCTGTGGGGACGCCGACAGCGAATCGTCGCTCGTGCGCGCGACCCTGCTGATCAATTAGGCTATACGGACTCTCAGTCACGTCCAGACCACCAGTCTCGTAGCCATCGACGATATGCGGGCGGCACTGCCCCGTCTTCAAGAGATGCGCCAGGAGCTCATCCGCGGTGTGTCGGAGATTTGGCTCCGGTAAGCGCGCCTCGATGAGCGTGGTCACACGGACGCCCGAGTCCGGGATCTCGGGAGAATACGCCAGCCACGCTCCGTCTTCTTCCCGCACCCCGAGCCGTGGGCCAAGGACGTCCAGGATTCCTGCCTCGATGAGCGCGATCATCTGCTCGATGCGCTGGCGGGGAGGGCCGATGGACACGAACGCGTTAAGAGGCGTGTACCAGCGGTCCAGGTGATCCCTGCGGGAGGCGCCCGCCAACCCGTCGTGATCGACGATCTGTCGCAATTCGTTTCGAAGATCACGCATCATGTCTAGAGCCGCCTTCATCGGGCCCTTAACGTTCCCGAGGGCCGCTTCCTCAGCGTCCGTGCGCAGGTACTCGAGCAGCCAGTTGCGCCAGTCGCCAGCGTCGGTGAAAGTGCGATCTCCCTGGGGACGCGAGATGCGATCCCAGGACCAGCGCTTGGCCTCGGGGATGCCGACCTCGGTGAGCAGCTGAGCCTCCTCAGGGCTCTTGTGCGCGGTGGCGAAGAAGCGCTCCTGGAAGTTGAGACACTTGAATTCTGTTTCCCCCAGGATGCCCTCGTAGTAGACGAGCTCCACCTCCTTGGCGACGATTGGCCAGACCTCCTTCATGAAGTCCGGGGCGTCTCCGGCGTCGGCGCGCTCGCGGAAGCCCGCAATCACTTTGTCTGTCAGGAGGATTGGGAAGCGGCGCCCGTACGCCCCCTTTTGGTTGTCTCCGCGAGCCTGGTACGGGATTCCGCGGCGAGACCCGGCGTACATTCGGGGCTCGTTGCCTGAAGCGTGGTAACGCAGACCCTCAGGGGTACGCTCGAAGTGGCCACCACGACCCGTGGTCAGGAGGGCCATGTAATCGAAGAAATTAAGGCCGAGACCCCGCAAAAGGACCGGCTCGCCTGGGGCAATGGAAGAGAGATCAAGGTCTGCCGGGTTGGAGGGCGCGAAGTGACGCAAGCCGTGCTGCTTGGCGTATTTGGCGAGCTGCTGCTGCTGAGGGTCGAGCACCAGTGGCAAATGCCCCTGGGCTAGAATCACGGCAGCGAGGCCAGATATGGTACGACCGTTAGAGAGTGTGAGGGCTTGGCGGCCGTAAAGTTCGTCGTCGAGGCGTACAGCGCGAGCCGCATGTACTTCAACCTTTACGTCAGCTGGGGCTCTTCGCAACACCTCGCTGAAAACCCATTCCAGATATTGGCCGTAAAGAGCCCGGGTGGGATAGTCGTCAGGGCCTAGTTTGATGTCAGGACGATATTGGGAGACCCATTCGTACAGACTCGGCCCAGGGCGAATGGGTCCTGAGCAGACCACAGTATCATCGGTGAATAGAGTCACCTGAGAGGATACGGTGTTCATCAGGAGCTGTGAGGATTGCTCTGTGCGCCAGACACGACCGGCTCCAGGCGAAGAAGGATCAACGACATGGACTGTGAGTTGTGTGCCTTGTACGAGGATATCTGGTGCTGACGCGCAGAGGCGTTCTAGGACGCTTGTGCCACGAGGCCCCATGCCAACAATGGCAACTTCGGCTTGAGGCCTGGAGAAGGAGCTGGAGAAAGAGTAAGTCATGATGGATGGATTATAGCTTTAGTCTGAGGTCTGAGTTCTTTCTGAGTTCGCTCTGAAGGATGATGATGGACTGAAGACGAGAATGATGCTGAAGCAGACCGTCAAGTCCCATTATATACTCGACTAAACCTGAAGACTTCGGAGGAAAGGAGTTCTAGCATAGCTGAACTACTCTGCAAGACGAATTTGTAAGCTTACGAGTGTCCACTATCGTGCTTTACCAAGACGGATAGGTATGTTGTTGATTCCAAGAAACGATCTCGGTATATGGCCCCCTTTAGTAAGAATATGTGCATAAGCCCCGTAGGGCGCGTTTTACCCCAGCTTTCAGCTAGTTGATCGCCAAGGTGGCAAAAACTCTTAAACTCTACTTGTTACAGACACACACAAGGCACTCATGGGAGCACAAGGTGAACAAACCCCTATACGGGAGACCAACACCTAGGTAGCTGACTTCCAACACGTTCTTGTCTGACACTAGACAATCGCCGGCAAACCCCGTACAGACCGTAAGTAGCCTATAACATTAATCCGTTTATGTACCTGTTATTCACTTTCGAACCTAGCTACATGCTGCGCAACCGAAGCACGTAATGATGGCGATATATAAGGTTTGTATGCATGTAAGGGACATGTGTACGTGAGAGCATCAACCCATGCTTACCGCTTGTCACAACACAGCCCCTTACATGACATTACATTGAACTAGAAGGTGAAGAAAGCTATAATTACATAATACAATAACATAATGAGAACCACTACTTACCAATGTTGAAGGTACGGGATTAGAACAACGAATCAGTGATACATACCACATAGAGAATGACGTACGATGGTGTGTTTCTCTTGTGGCCGTATAGGATATCAAGATGACTGCATTTGTGACTTGTGACCAACCGGAGTTCTAAAGATGTTGACTATACGAGAGTCCAAAGCAACTACTCGCGGAAGACATGGATTATAAGGTCCCTGGCCCTTGACGCGGAAGCATTAGGTGCAGCAAAACCAAGGCAGAGACTACTGATGCTTCAGGGTTATTAGTAGGTATCCAGTCGTGATGGAAGACTAGAGAAGAATCCAAAAGCTCCGGATGTGACTTGTAGAATAATGCCTCTCGTCAGGTTATTAGCTGCACCGTCATAAACCTCTCTTGGCTTTACAAATTTGCGTATTTTAAGATGAAACTAGTTTAACCCATCGTCGAATTGACTAATACCATGGAATCACCAGAACTGTATGGAATAATAGAATTGCAAGCATCCCGGTTTAAATGAAACAATGATTGGGCACGTAATATCATGAATACCTATGGTTACACTTAGTTACTTGTTATTCTCTAAGGAGGTATCCGTACAACTAAAAGAGAAGAGTCATATCGCGAAGTAATGATTAACCCTCAAGGTCGAAATTCGATACGGCATATTCCACTTTAACTATAAGTTTCCGGGTTGAATTACCTGCATAGGGTTACAATGACATAACCCAAATGGGCTTAGGTCAAGCAGGAGTACGAGAGTATTTGTCTACCTAAGGTATAGTGGAAAGATACGAATACCTGGGGAGCTAGGTAGTTTGACGTTTAATGTAACTATGAAACTTCTTTGTCTCAGTGTTCGTTAGCGGGGCGGTCATGTGCAGGCGTTGACATCAAGCTTCTCGCTTGCATGTAGCATTGACTGCAGGTCGGGCACCGCCCGTTGATAGGGAGTTCAGCGCTGACAGCGTCCGTGCGGCTAAGACGATCGGTGACACTGACATGAGCTAAGGTGGATGTGCATACGATGACAATGTACATGCAAAAAAAAGATTATCAAGTATCTTACTTCTCCAGATGTCGTATCTTACTATTGTCATGACAGGATACAGCTTTTGGGTAGGCAGTATCAACAAATTCTATAACACCCTTATGGCAGTTCTTCCAAAACCCGCTTATGGTTGGGAGGTGGCTTGGCAATTAGTGCAGTACAAACGAATATTGTACTTGTAGTTCTCTAGTCGTTTAATATGCGTTCGTACCACTTTACCGAGCACTAATCTCATAGCAGGTGCCCTAAAAAATAAGAACTGGCCAATCAAGCAACCATGGACGAAAAAACGTCATACCGAAATGGCGTAATTTTAACCATGTGTGAGGCAGAAGGCTACTGGTGGTAAATATTGGCACGGCCTTATGATCGTCTAAAAAAGCGGTCTTCGCCAAGGACCCCCACTATGATTAACCATGGGAACTGCCATAAGAACCACAATGGGAACCGCGGATCTGCCCGAGATCTGTAGGTGGGTGCTAGGATCTAGGTTTTAAATTAGCCCTGCCCTACAGAAAAAAACCCCTGTCCTTTAGGCGCCCACTATAATAGCCTAGGAGAACGGAGCACGCTACATCGTGTGATTTGCATTGGTTAAGATTAGGTTGACGTTGAAATCTATGCTACCGAGCCTCACTGCAAATAGTTTAGTGGTGGTCAGCGGAGATGCGTCTAGGCTCTTCCATTGGGTTGGATTGAGTCGACACACCCTGAGTGTCTATCTAGCGTCCATTACCCGCATTAGCCGGATGACGAAGACTGCACGGCTTGTCCAGCGCCCGTCTGCCACCCGCGTAATAGGTAGGTAACACCTAGCCGTCCACCGATGAAGATCCGAACCGGAACAGTGGCTACCGCGTGCACGGCAGCGCGTCGGCATTGGGCAAATATCAGCATAGAGTAATATCGGGTGCAGAAGAGATAAGCTTATAAAGTGATAGCTGACTCAGATTTCTAATTGACTGTCGAACAGGTGACATATATGTAAAAGGGGTAAATACTAAGTTCTTGGCTTTGTTTGAGATGATACGATCGTCACGAAAAAAGTACTAGTAGTCACTTACCACCAGTTTTTTTTCTTGTATGTATCAAGCTAGTTACCTTGCGATCCGCTCGAGCCGGCATCGCCGAAAATCGCAAAAGTCCCATGATATCTGCAAAGGCCTTGTCAAACCCGGGAATATCGACAAAACGGCTAGAATCTGAATGTAGAGCCGGTCGTTTCGATACTTCTAGAAACGAATTTACGTACTGCCAATGTACCTAATGTGACAACCAGGGGGTGTAATCGTAAAAATGGCTCGTGGGACGAGCTGTGGGGGGGATGGCCGCTCTATCATAAGCTTCCGGGACTTGGGAATACTGGATCTCAAGGGGTTTAAAGGTGAGACAAGTCGTTATGACGCCCGTTCTCAACTCTAGTATAGGAGGTAGGTACCCACCTCCGCAGAATATGTCCATGTCACATATTGTGCTGACTCAAAGCTCAGCCTTGCCTTGACCCGCTTGCCTACTTGAGCAATGGGACTCACCGGACATATATTCGTAATCCCTCCGAGTAAGGTCAAATTGCTCACAGCTGAAAGACTCCGCATCGCCGCCAGCTTGAAATGCTCCGAAGGATGTCGTTATGCGCTTAACTTACTACGCCATCAGCAAGCGGTGACAGAAATATTGGCTTATTCGAGCATGAGAAATACTTACCTAGTGATCTTTCTCCCCACAATGTCATCATGCTATATGGACTAGTTGCGGATCTTCGGCCCAGATGTTCAAGGGGTACCGGCCCGGCTTGGGCAAAAGTTTTTAAAGAAACGAATGAAAGGATTTAGTGATAGGATGGTGGTGCGTTTTTCGCTATTGTCTGAAGGAGCGCTTTTCGCCACTGTTTAGAGGCACGGTGCTCGAAGGATCATGGGTCGTCTAAGGTGATTTAGGTAACTTTTACATTATGAAGTAGTAACCTACGGGGAACATATGTGTGTGCTCTCTTGGCCGAGTATATTGACAACATGGTTCAGAATGTGTACGTCTAATATTGAATGCTAGGATTGTTTTTCTTAGGTTATGTATTAGTATTTTACCAGAAAGTAGCGTACAATGGTAATTATTATAAATTTCTTTGAGCCTTGGCCGGCCGCATTATCACACCACGAGTGTAATTCAAACGCGACCACGTCTTACAATAAATTGGCACTAAAAAGAAGCCACTAATGTAGGGGAACAACACTTCACTAGTGCTAATATTGATCGGCTCTGGCTAGGGATGATGTTGCCGGCTACCAAGTCGCCCTGAGACGCGTACAAGGGTTCATAGCTATAGAAACCTTCCGATGCATCAAAATTCCTCATTATATCTCTCATATTCATCCTTACCTACCTAATCCAGTAGATTAAACACGTTCCAAAAAGGCACCAACTGCGCAAACAAGTTCCTTTCGGCGCAACAGAGCCCCCCGTTGAATCATTGCTATTGATCACTGCCTACTAATGCCTTGCCGTAGAAGACGTCATCAGGATCAGAACGAAGTTCGATTCGTAAAAGTCTTTCGTAATGATCTCCGTAGAAGGCTGGCTGGAAGTCCGGTTGCTAAGTGTCCGCTTCGTTCAGATATGCCCCTCCATTGGGCGTTAGATCTCTCAAAGGTCGGAGGAAGTCGTATGATATCCGGTCTAGTGTTGCCTGATTTTCTGTCCGGTTGGTGTAATTCAAAGGAACTCTAATGAAAGCATCGAAAAGCGTCTCGCGGAAGGACGGATTAACAGCGGCCTCATCTGGTGACAAGACTCCGTTTCTAAAGTTGAAACTGATTGCCGTGAAAAGCATTTGGGAGCTAAAAATCCGGATAGCCTTCACTAGACATTTCGTATTGTTCATAACGAGGCTTCGAGAGACTAATCTTCTCCCGGGATTATAATCTGACGTGTTCCCCGTCACCGGCAGGGAGCTAAAAGCTGACAAGAATGCCGGACTTTCTAAAGATCTGTATTCGTAGTCCAGGTGCAGATCTCTAACTGCTTCCAATGCTGCCTGTAATAGAGTATCCAGCTCCCTTCTGTGCATCCCTAGGACAAAGGCGGGTGTCATGACGAATCCAGTTGGAGCGACAGCCCAAAATACGGAAACACCTTCGTTGACAATATGTGGAAGCATTATCAGGAATTGTGAGATGTGCGGTAGAAGTGTAAACGTCACAGAAAGCCTTCACAGTCATGGATACCATAACGCCATATGTGCCACCACCGCCTCCACGTAATGCCCAGAAGAGATCAGAGTGATGGGTGCTGTTTGCGGTGATCAGTGTGACATCTGCTGTGATAACCTCCCATTCAAGGACTTGATCTACTCCTAGTCCGTACGAGGAGGCCAAAGGATCATGCCCCCCCCCCTCCTTTTGAGCATAACCACCAGCAATACCAACTGGTGGAAAAAGTCTACCCGCTACCATCAAGCCATGGGAATTGACAAAAGTATAAGCTTCGATAGCTTGTACACCTGTTCCCATCCGTATAGCCGGTCCCTTATAGTTCGTGCTTTCGAATTCTATAAGTTCCAAAGACTTCATGTGATGGGTCCACAAAGCGAGTGAATGAGCCCCGGTACATTTGCCGATGTAATCATGGCCGGTGTTCCGAATAACCAGGCGTATGTTGTTGCATTTAGCAAACTTGATACCTCGCTGAACGTGGCTGACTTGGGTAGCATTGAGTGTATATACCGCATGGTTTCCAAGGGTGCACAGAACATCAGGCTCTGACCAAGGATTGCAGCTATTGTTCGGGAAGGCGTATGCCATAGGAGAGGAGGAAGATGATATGTGTGTTTCTGGGGAAAACTAAGCTTTCCGCAACGCGTTGCATTTCTCTTCGTCATATGTAACGACTTTCTCATCGACCGTTGAGAAGAGCCTATGGCAAGGAGCACTTATAGGAATAGTGGCAATAAGATTACCGTTAACCATGTCGTTCAAAGCCTTCCACTCAGCTGGACTGGGCTAATGGATATCCCCTGGAGTCGAACGACAGACGTCGCACGGGGGCCAGAGATTGCATATTAGCCCATCTACCATGGGAACCAGTAGAAATAGAAGGAGAGGCAACATCTTATACTGATTGCGGATACACATATTGATAAGTCAAATTTACTAGGGGCCGTTCGATACTCGACCCCCTTTTTTTAGTAGTAACTTCCAGGCGAAAAGAGTGCCTAAGGCTGGATGGATAGCTCTGTAGAATATAGGGGAAGTTCTCCAAAAAAGCTATGGCGTCGCCGTGTCCTTCGGATACGATGAGGATCACGGAGATAGAATCTAAAACATACCGAATAAATTAGGTACCTAACCTAGCTTTTTCATGCATGCTTATTAATATAGGTTACACAAGTAGGAACCGCGTGCAACCCCTCTGCCCTACGATCGTACGCCCAGTTAAGCGACTACCCAACTAGGGCAGACGGTAACCATATCTAGATTCTTGCCTCGATGTCTCCTCATAGCCATCGTCGGGTTACCATAAATCAACCTATCCCAAGTGAATGGCGGTGACGTTAATTAAGTGAGTCATGGCGCATAGAAATTGAAATTTGATGCTTTATCTATTGTAACGTTTATAACACGTTACAGCCTCGGATTTTGCTGACTCACGCGTCCAACCGATTGAAATGTATTGTTACCCCCTTTTCCCTTACGAATATCTTAATTTATGGGAGAAATCGCTTTGAATGGTCCATCTCGATTCGTGCCGGAGGTACATTTATGCTGACGGCAGCTTTCAGCCTTACACTTCCCAGCGGACAGCGAGCACACCGAACCATGTTTGACATACCTAGGTATGCAGTGTAACTCGACTAGTCCTAGCCAGATATTGTGGTAGTGTCCTCCATGATGTCACAGGAATGCTACAATGGGTTAAAAGTCCGGGTCCCGCAATTTCCATTACTTCGAAGCCTCTAAATGTAAGTCCATCTTAGGAACTAGCTGCACAAGGGAATCCCATCGCGGTCTATGCCAAGAGATAGTGATTCGGGTCTTTAAAGCCATCCCTCGTGGGGCCGGTCTATTGAACGTCGGCACTTGAAATATCGGAGTAGGTATCAAATAGACCTACGATTGTTCTTCCTAGCGGTGTTACCGTCAGCCTAATCTTCACCCCCTTTCGAAGAGCAACTATGCTGAATAAGCCCCTGTAACACAGTCTTGGCCCCTACATCACGTTCCCTTTTGTTGCACTTTATGCTTATGTAGGTTATAGATAGAATATTCATATTGAGGACCATCAGTTCTGGATCATCCCTATTACCAACTCCTAATCCTATTTTACCTTACTACAATTTCAATAATCTTTTTGCATTGATGCCTAGGTAAATATGTAGCTAGGTACCTGCCTTTCGCTACTAGCAAAATAGCACAGGCTCCATAAATTCTTCGAATTTCGTAATAAACAGACTTTTCGGCGATCTCGATTTGGCGCCTTGTATATGACTTCTGGTTCGCTGTATACTAGCCATAGCATTCACTCTGTGAAGCGTTAATGTGCTTTTGTCCATATGCATATCGTCTGGCTCTCGTCTCGGCCTGCTCATTTAATATTCGCATTCGTAATTTCTAAAGAAAACTCCGTCATGTTTGTCCTGAGGGCCTTCGATCGTGGAGAAGTATTATCTCAGATTCTTGCCCGTTAATAGATTCGTAGACTCCTGGTGCCTCACCACTCTGTGAGTGAGGCGTGGAAGCCGTACAATACCGCGCCTCCTCCGAGTCCTTGATGTAGAATCTATCTACGACAAGTGTGAAGATCTTCCAGATAGCTTGTAGTATGACGAGATCCGCTACCAACACCGACATGATGAGGTTTCCGGGAGATTTCAGCCGTGGAACCTGGCACAGGTAATCTGCGGCTAGTATTGACTGATTAACACTAAGCTGGTCGCCTGGGGACTGAGAAGGGTCGAAGCTCCGCTGGGAGATGTCGCTATGATCGACCGTGTAGCGGAATTCGCTTCTCAAAGTTTGATTCGCTTGCGTTAAGTTCGAGCTGAGATTTTCCAGCAGATTTGGCCGTGCGAGCATATTCGGCATCGAGTCATCGTCCCTGCCGAGGTCCCCTAGAATTGAAAACCACATGGCCTTTGCAAGCACGGATACCGAGAGCCAGATACCTGGCACGGGTCGCTCGAACGCGACTTGGCTATTAGCTAGCGTGGTTATTGAACTCGAATTGCAGTATCGATTGTACAGAAACGCGATACCAGTTGAGTTCAAGGGGATGAAGAAGCAGTCCCTGACTCTTAGAAACTCGACGCTGGTAACTCTATCTTCCATCGTTCCAGGTAGGGTGGCATTGAGTTCCAAATCTATGATGCCTTTGAAAAAGGGGTCATCCGACCCCACATTTTGGTCGAAAAACGCTTGCATGACAGTCGCCCAGTACACGTTCAGGATCGAAGAACCCCAATATTGGCTCGGGTCGCGAGTTCTGTTCAAGTTGGGAAACGTCGATGTAGCTGTGTTTGGAGGAGGAAGGGGATCGTATGTAGAAACTAGCTCGAAATATGTGCGGCGGCTAGGTGAACCCTCGTCTATGTAGCACTGAGTCGTCGCCGTCACAGTTCCACCCATCGTGAACGCCTCCAGCTGTCTTGCTGACCTGTCGGGCCCCTCAAACTGAATGTTGACGAGAGTTACATTGCAATTTTGAACCGTACTGCTCTTGTATATCAATGAACCTTGGTGCAACCTGCTTCCATCATCTCCGAGCCGCCACACATTTGATAATGTGTACGGAAACGCCCCCTTATCCGTGTATATGGTGCTTTGGAGCTGTATGGTCGTCGGATCGCAAGACGCGCGAGCGCTTACTAGGTATGATGGCCACCTAGAGAACCAGATACTATTTGCCTCGGTCGCATTTGGATCTGACGACGATGTTGGCACAAGTTCGTAACCTGTCGCCGCAACATTCAAAAATGAGATAAGTGCGGTTGCTACAATACCACCCACAACGACGACGGGAGTAAACCACTTCAAAGGATAAGCGCGAGTGATGTTGTATGAAAAGAACGACCGATATGCCATGTTAAAGCAGTGTGGGGATAGCTTCTTGCTTATCAGAACGAGAGAACGGTAAGCACGGGGTTTGGAGAATGAGATTCCACAACGAACCGAAACCGTTATGTATAACGTCTCTGCATGGATGCTGGCAGGGATTCTAGAAGCCACACATCTTTTAGATCGTTACAGCTTCAGCTCTAAACCATAATTAGAAGAATGTCAGATCAATTTGGGGGCGGAATTTTAGGATTATGGGTATCTGAATGGTCAACGTCTTAGTGCTGAATCCTTGCGGCTGAATAGAGGCTCTTATTTCTGACGTGTATTAATAGCTCGGACTCTTCTCCTGTAGTATTAAAGGAATCTGTCTGCCTAAACATGCACTTTCTAACGAAATATCAATAACCACAATTAGTGACACGCAGATTTCCATCGGGAATCGCCATGCGTCAAATTCAGAGCAGCTTGCACCCTAGTTGTGTTGGAAAAGTCTTTCAACGCGCACGACCCGTACTCATCGCTCTCGCACCCGGTCGGGGCCAAGTCAAAACTTGCGCCATTTAGTATCAGCTGAATCCTCGCTCCCTCATCGCAATCTAATCGTCTCCAAAGCATGGAGGCGGCGAATGGCATCAATTTCGCAGCTCTCCACGCCCTATTCGGATCAACCGGTCCAGTAGGCGGGTAAGACTCGTCGGAAGCGAGTCCTAGCGCCGTCAACCCTAGTGCGATCGTCTTGTCATGACCAAACCCTAACGAGAGTTTGGGTCCTGCATCTTTCTGCAAGAAACTCGTAACGTTGCTGACTAATAGGCTGCCGAGCACAGGGCCCATGCCGTCGGGCAGTCCATAGCCAGCGAATCCACGCATCTGGAGGTCATATTCATATTCTCTTTTCAGTATCTCTTCGGGTTCAAATACGAGACACCACGGCGATGAACCGACCCCATAGGCGGCTGTCTCATATGCGCATGCATACAGCATTCCGTGGACGTGTGCCTCGGTAAAGTTAACTCCGGGGTATGCCTTAGAAAGAGTATCGTTGATTCGTCTTGTGATGGGCGGCAAGTAGACGGAGCGCCATTCGAGTAGTAGATCTTCGCCGAGTCTCGAGTCCCACCTTGAACACGTCTGATGAGGTGTGATCCAGCTGACCGTGTCGTCATTTTCGGCAACCAGGTTCAAGTTAGCGGTGGAATTGGAGTTGCGGCCGTAGTAGCCGTCCATAAACCATCTAGCCGACTCTACCACTCGATCTTCGTCGCCTGCTAGCACATCTGTCTCGGTATATAGGTTTGGGTACTCTAGTCTCAGTGATACACCGTGGTCGAACAGTTGTTTTCGACCTGGTGCGGTCAGGTCATCAGTGCCGAGCGTGTTGTTCCAGCCTCCTATTAGAAAAGACCATGCATCCGGAAGCTGGTCCTGAGGGTTTGAGAACAGGGCACTATTGTTATGGATATAATCCGCGAGGTCCTGGACGACGGCAAGCTCGTCTGGGTGGGGATACCGACTCCCGTGCCGATGAATAAGGAATGCCTTAGACACGGCGCAGCCACGCGGGGTCCCTGAAAGTAGGGACTGCGGGGTATTTGGGGGAACGAAATAGGGGGTCAGATGCCCCAAGTGCTTATACAAGTCAAACGCATCATGAAATATGGTTGAGGGCGGTATCGCGCTAGGGATAATTGTAGAAGAGATGTTCCAGAATTGTAGCGACAGCAGTATTAATGAGACCAAGCTCAGGGCAAAAGCGAGGAACCATCGCCGGTCATTGTGGTACCGTCCAAGAGCCCTAATATTAGAGTATTCGTTTTCCCGGCAATCTTTCTTTCCAGATCCCATTCTATTGAAGCTGTCTTATGGAAGGGTAGGGGAAAAAGTCTTGATGAAATAATGTGTTGTCCCTCTTAGGCCCTAGAAGGTCTGAAGAGACTTAGACCAACTATGGAGTGGTAGAAACATCAAGACTTCACTAATCAAGCCAGAATCATGCATCTAAGCTTTTGAGGATGGTGATTATTAAAGGATCAGTCGACCAGATTATATCACATAGTTTCGGGTCGATTGTTCTCGAATCATGCCATAGATGTATGTTTATAGGTTGGAGTTCTTATACGCAAGTGTTCAGCATGACATTCATGACGTCATCTCTGGATGTGTTGTGCGGGCGCTTGTAAGAACCAATCCGATGGATCCAAATGGTACCCCTGAATACCCCTGAGCATCGCCTAAGGTACCTATATTTGCCCCCAATAATTCACAAATACTGCGCAAAACTCTTTGGGCTCAAAGAGAGACTGAAGTTTACCTAGTAGCTTCTTGGTAATTGAAGCACCTTCTCGCTAATATAGTTCATTATCATCTCTCGACTCACGGGGGCGATGCGGGGGACAAGACATTCTCTAAGCCATCTCTCCACGTCGTATTCCGTTGCATACCCCATCCCGCCATGCGTCAACACGGCTCGTTCGCATGCAGTAAATGCAGCTTCCGCCGCCAGATACTTGGCCGTGTTAGCAGCCACGCCAATCGCGTCCTGCTTGATGGATTCATCCTTCTTGCTGCTATCGTAAAGTCGCGCAGCGTGATAGGTAGCGAGCTTCGCAGCTTCGAGATGCATGTATGCGTCAGCTAACGGGTGAGCGATACCCTGGTTCATTCCGATTGGTCGTTGAAACACGACACGCTCGCGTGCATACTCGGCCGCTTTCTTCAGAGCGGCATATCCTAAGCCGAGCGCCTCCCCTGCAAGTAGACAGCGCTCAGCATTCATTCCGTGTAAAATGATCTTGAAGCCTTGATTCTCGGACCCAATTAGGCTATCAGCTGGGATCTTGTAATTATCGAAAAAGACCTCATTTGCATCCACCGCACGTCCACCCATTTTCTTAATCTTTCGCATGTCTAGTCCTGGGGCATCCTTATCGAGGTCAATGCAGAACAGCGATAGTCCTTCGCTGGGTTTCTTCACTTCTTCCAGGGGTGTTGTGCGCGCTAGCAGTATCATTTTCCTGGCAGCCTGAGCACATGTAATCCAAATCTTCTGCCCCGTAACATTGTAGGACCCGTCTGCCTGTTTCTTAGCTACGGTTCGCAGTCGAAGAGTGTCGAGACCCGTGTTCGGCTCCGTTACGCCAAAACAGGTCCGCCATCGTCCAGAAATGATGTTCGGTATCGTGTCCTCTAGCTGTTCCTTTGTGCCAAACCTAGCTAGCGGCTGTGTCGCATAGACATTTGCATGAATCGCCTGTGCACCCGCCATACCGGCCCCCGACTCGGTTATTGTCTGCATCATCATCACAGCTTCGGAAATGCCAAGCCCGGCCCCGCCCAGCTCTTCTGGCAGCGCGATACCGAGCCATCCGCCCTTAGCCAGCGCAGCATGGAAATCTCGGGGATCTTCTTCTTTCTGGTCATGCTCTTGCCAGTATGTATTCGGAAACTGGGAACATATTGCACCGATTGCTTCTCTCACCATTAATTGATTCTCAGTGAAACCCGTAGTCTCCATGATGTTTCGCCGTGGGGTCGTCGAGAAATAGTGGTGGGAGCTTAGTATTGATGATGGTTTACTAGCTATTACCCCAACCGCTCGCGGATTAGCAACTGTCGACCACTTTCGGCATACATGGCGTATCAGTAATTGTGACATCGTTGCTATCTGCGGTCCTCCGGCGTAAATGCATTCGAAGAAATATTTTGAGTATTGGTTAACCCTCGACCCCTCGACCCCTCAAGCCAGCCATATATGGTGGAGACTGCCAACGCCCCTTAGCCCGAATTTAGGGAAAATGAGTTTCTCCGCAATGAATACAGGTTACTTCTAACTGCGGAAGAACTCGATTGAAAACAACAGAAGGATCTCGTATGAGCATCACCAATGCTGAAGTAAATGCTAGGAAGATATTTATTTGTACCATTCATCTATGGAATCTATTAGGTTTAATTTTAAATTATTCTATCCATCATATAACCGTGTCCGGGCCAGTGTTGTTGCTTCCATGCGGAATAATGGAACATCAGTCTGAGTGGTCTAAATGACTATTTGGGTAGATAGATAAAAGTTATGCTTCTTTAATATCGGATGAGACTGGGTTCGTAGAACAAGATGTTGAAAAATTGGTGGCAAGGTATTAGTCATTCTCAACCTCTACTCAATGCATACGAAAAGTCTCAATCGGACCTAACTGACGGAAAGAATAACGAATCAAAGTCTCACTTGCGGTTACTGAAGCTAGAGGTGAGCTAAATATAATAAATATCGTATATGGAAAAACAACATTTTCCGTTTTCTTTTAATTCAGGTTGCCTTTCTGCTCTATCCCCTTTACATCCGGGGCAAGACTTCAATGCTATTAGACATTATATTAGGTAAGCATCATGACATGTCACCATGACCGTCTGTGATGGACACTAACGCATTAAATAATCACCCTCTATATTCTCAGAAAACAATCTTAACGTTGTTGCTGCGGAATATCTCGCCAAAGTTGATAGGGGTTTCAGGTCTGTAAATTTTTAACATCCCTTGTTCAGTGTCACCTGACACACCATAGATAAATAAAAGAAACCTGATGTTCTGCAGAGAGCTGGGAACTATATGACTAAGGTCATGTTATACATACATGATGCCTCTGTATCTATCATGTCTTGGGTAGCACCTATGGGTGAAACATCTGACATTTAGCTCCAACACATATGCGTTCCTTGATCCTGCTGGGTAACTCGACATCGAGGTGAATGAAACACAATGCATGTTAATGGTAGAAGAGACGGCAAGATATGATCAAGTCATCTAAACTAGAGTAGCCTAAGGCAATATAAAGGAGGACGAACGACGCGTCGTCGATACGAGCTATACTTCTGTACTGTTGATAGAGGTAACGTATGATGCATTGTGGCTGGATGGAAGTGATTTGATAGGGGAGCAGTGGCATACCGCCGCCAACGTCCTTGGAAGAAACCCCGAATAGTAGTATTTAGAATATACAGGTATGAAACGGCCGTGCTCATTCACATAACCTAGGTAGACACCGATACCAGTGTGTACGATTACGACAAATAAATACGCGCTTATGCGAGGCTCTTCGCGCAACCTCGCAATCCAATAGCAGAGGTTATCCCACCAACGTGCGTTCAATTAGCCTCGCACTCTATAAGATTGGTACTTCCCACGCTATTAGTTCAACTTTTATAAGCAGTTCTAGAAGGTAGGTAGGTAAGGTAGTCATGTACTATGAAACGCCAAGCTAAAATCATAAGCCCTACATACCTATATTCGGAACACTTAGTATTAAGCTCGCGAATATCGTAAAAGATCTCGGTACTTGAGGTTGTATCGCATGCATAAAGGGGACTCTGAATGAGATTGACGGGATTTCCCGTGTCCTATCATGTTGAAAGGCTTAGCAAGCATAGTCTGGTATGAATGATCCGCGTATTCGTATGTGCGTCGTACTTCGTACATTATTCGCATATCGCTCGGATATCATATTCAATTACAAAATCTAACATATTATTGGTCAATCCCCACTTACACCCGTGGCTTAGTATATTGGCAACATGCAGTACCTGAGACTATGATGATGATCGTCGAGTCCTATGTGACCAGGTATGTAGCTTGAACAACGACTTCATGGTCATCCCGCCAAACCGAGAGGTCAAATGCTCATGTCCAGACTGCGTACCTATGCAGGGCTATGCTTGCCCCGTTATACCTACGCTTGCGTAATGACAGCCCTTCATAATGAGAAAAGGTAATTATTTGTAGAAGCCTAAATCCATCGTTGTATATAAATACCTATCCTCCATCTCTAATTATGAGAATGGATCTAGACTTCTTCAGCTTATTCGCCTTTTATTTTTCATTGATTGTAGAAAATTTCAAGTGTTTCAACATGAGGCTCACTACCATTTCCACCATTCTCAGCATTGGCTTTGCAGCTGTTAAAGCTCAGGATGACCATCCATGGAAAGCCCCTGGGCCCAGCGACTGTATAGTGAAAGCCTTGACGATCCATTTTCAAGTTACTAATATTCTACAGTCAGAGGTCCTTGTCCTATGCTCAATACATTGGCAAATCATGGCTTCCTGCCTCATGATGGCAGGAATATTACAAAGGAGACGACAATTAATGCTATGGCCTCAGCACTCAACTTCAATACATCTCTTGCCGCTCTGATGTTCCAAATGGCTGTTGTTGCAAACCCGGAGCCCAATGCTACATTCTTCACTCTGTAAGAGAGCTACCACCACTGTTTCCTCAATATTTTAAGACCACAAAGCCTGTCGAAGTACAGTGGGAAGATACTGTTTCTCACATTACTGTTTCGTTACTCTAGAACTCCAATACTTTTGGACACTTATAACCTTGGCTAATACTCTACCAGAGACCAGCTGAATGTACACAACGTCTTGGAGCACGACGCAAGCCTGAGGTGAGTAACAATATCCCTTTTTGATAAACTTTTATTTCAATAACCACATTCCTTTTAAACGTGCATTTAGGGAATTTGAGTTCACTATGCTAACATCTAGGGATAGTCGTTCAGATGCGTTCTTCGGAAACAATCACGTTTTTAACGAGACAATCTTTAACGAAACCAAGGTGTATTGGACTGCTCCCGTCCTCGACGCAAACATGTTGGCCAACGGCAAGGTGGCCCGCCAGTTGAATTCAAAGGCATTTAACCCGAACTACACGTTCACATCGACAATAGAAGCTTTCAGTCTTGGAGAGGTTTCTGCTCCTATCGTCGCCTTCGGTGATATGGAGGCTGCAACTGTGAACAAAACTCTTGTAGAATACTTCTTCGGTATGTTCGTCCCGTCATCCACTTATGAGCTTAGCCTAACCATTCTTTATAGAGAATGAACGATTCCCAACAGAGTTGGGTTGGAGCAGAAGGACTGAGGTCGTGACCCAGGAGGACATAGGGAGGTTGACGGAAATCATTAGCAATGCCTCAAGTCTCATAACAACAGCCAAGCCAGTTGTCTCGGCAAGGCGCCGAGATCTTCACGCCGGAGTTTACCTATAATGTGGGCAGCATTTCGGCTCGCACTTTATCTTTACCTAAGTCCATCAGTATGGTGGGTACATATACTTGTGTCCCTTATATATATCATACAGTGGCCGTAACTAAGCGGTGTGCTCTTAGATATCACCAGACAGTCATCTTCTTTCAGTTTATCTTTGTCAATAGCCTAGTCCATACCTTGACACATTGCAATACAAACATACTAGGTACTTTTACACACCACTGACGAAAAAATGCTCACACAACCGAGAACGTACCTCTGCTGCTCGGTGGTGACTGATCCGTTTATTTACCACAATGTGTGACTCAATAAAATCACCACCAGCCGAGACCCCGGAGCACCAAACCTTCCATATGTACCTCTTAAAGTCTTTGGATTCCTCTAAGATTCCTTTTCTTTCTCCCTCAACTTCCTCTTCCTCCCCTCCATAAACAAATTTTACTCCACACACGTATATCGTTTACTACCTACCTAGGTAACTTAGCCACCACACTTTCTTCTACTCTATGGGATTCGGAGTAATATCTTCATCCATCACCTTCACCCCCCTAGACTTCAGTTTGATCCTTTCCCCTTTCCAGTTGTAACCATGTCCACACCATACAAATGCTTGTGGCTCTCCTTCACCCACGTACTCTTTCCATTTCCTCATCCAACCCTTCAGCATTCGCTTGTGGGCTGGCCACTGTTCGCGTCGCGCACGCATTCAAGTTGTTATCATCGGTAAGAAGATACACTCCATCATCGTTTCTTGACAAACAACTGAGAAAGTGGCTAATATGTTCATACACTAGATCATTCCAGTTAGCATGCTAGTGTTCGGGATGGTTCTCGGCATCGCGCTGCTGTCCCTTTGTCAACGACTTGCGCTCCTTCGGGATCAGTATTTGGTAATTCCACTGGTACATTCATATAACCCTTTTTTTCATCTTCTCCTACTACCTGTTGTTTCGGGGATCGTTTCCCGGCAATTCCGCCCCTGCTCACTGCTGTGCTGCCAATGGCTTGTCACAAACAAAAGAAAAAAAAAAAAAAAGGGAAGAAGAAAAAAAAGAAACGGCATCGTGAGTCCAAAATATGTCGGACTGCCATAATTCTATGATGCACAAGAAGTAGGGAAGGGAAAGGGATGGGGGTTGATTATGAAGACGTGGAATGAATGGCTAAGTGACGGCGTCATACCTTACTTCCAGAACAAGAACCATAAGGCTTGGGAATACTATGAGGGCGTCGACGACAATGTCACACAATACGTCTTGAAGGACAGATCCCACGCTTCGATCGGCCTAGGCGAACTTTGAAGGAACTAGCATCAGCACATCATCACTAGAAGATCAAGAATGCCTTTCCTCTCGAGCGAAGCTACAGTCCGTGACTAGCCGGGAACAGCTGGTTAGAAATTGACAATGCCAATCTCGACGTCGTCAATGTGGGCGTTGGCGCAGGCAGAAGAATACGGGGAACTGTCGTCCTTCGATCGTACTGCCGCAGTACTACTGCGCATAAGGGCTTGGAGCGCCCAAGCTCCGCTGCTACGACATGATGGTAGAGGAGAAACCTCTTCATCAAAACGCGTATTACGCTACCACGGGATCAAGGTGTCCTTAGACAATGTCTTCGCCATCAACAGCGCTGCTCAACCATCAATATCTCCAGCGCTTGAAGTAGTCGTACAAGGGAACCAGATAGGTGTTCTAGAAACCATCGTACCCTCAGCCACAGTACATCGTCGGGCATCTCGCCACCACACACCACGCGATCTTCGTGGTGCACTCAGCTGGCTGAGACAAGTAACAACACTTTATTAGATCGGCTTTTCCAAAACGACATCCTCTTAAAGAGAGGACGCCATGATGCTTCCGTGTCGGAGAAGTCCTTTCATACACAGCTTACAGCTTGAACGGTCGTTTACCATATCGTAAGTTTCTCCCGATTTAATGGTTTATAGAGCGTATTTCTCCTGACTTTCGAAATCTCAGATCTGGCATTGGTGCCAACGACCCCGAGTCTCACAACATTTGCCCTCATTTCAAGATTGATTTTCTAGAAGACCGCCCAGTACCTATATAAAGAGCATACGAGCACTCTTATGAGATGTCCATTCCTTGAATGCACTACGCACTTTGTGCGCAGATGCTCAGTCCCACTACGCGACCTGAAGCTCCCGATTATTTGGAACATATACATAAACACTGTCAGGAGTGCGCCAGAACGTTCCAGCCTAAAGATGAGCTCAAAGCGCACAGAAACAATAGCCCACATCACCTCTAGTGCAGCAACTTCCCGATCACCAGCATAACTAGAGATGTGCCACCTCCAGAAGCCAGGACTCGTGACTGTTCTGAAGTTGTGCATCTGTGCTTGTAAGATAAGTGTACCGGGCTTTCCCATGTCACAGCCCGACATGGGAAATATCCAACAATGGAACATTCGGGGCGGATGACGAACTAAGGACACACTGAGAAAATACCTAAAACACAGGATATCTACCACAGCAGCATCTTCGAGTCAGACTTGATTTCCCCTCATTCATCCATCCGAGAGCTCGCCAATGTCATATGAGTTTGAGTGACCCTTTACTCCATTCTCTTCATCTCTCGTCCAGTGTAGTCGGCTCAAGATAGGTACTCAGAGAAGACTAGTGATTTCTGGCTTCTCCTATCTATCCTTGCTCTCTACTATTTGTTATATGAATACCAACTACTGGCACCCTTGTCCTCTTAGTGTCGTCCCATCCTTTGCCCTGCGCGCGGCTGTTTAAAGTCGAACGCTCACTTTGGCGGGCGACATACCTAACTATCTCGCGGGTTTCGACTGGGTGGACACAATTGTTGATGCAATAAACGACAGCGAAGTCTTGCACGCCCGCCTAATGGATGACGACGCGCATGAACTCTTTACTCGTCTTGCAGAGTATCAGGTCAAGGAACAAGCTCGCATTGTCCTTTGTCGCGCGACATGACAGGGCCACCTTCAATGGGGTGCTCTGACCTTCCCATGCGCCATAGTTGCGCAGCCCAGTGTATGCCAATTAGATGGGTAGTATTTGGGGCCTCAAGTACTATCCCCGTGCCAAGAGTGTCCTGTCGAAGTACAAGGTCAAGGAATTCTTCCCCTTCGACCTTGTCTCCAAGAAGGTTACCACGGTTGTCGAGTCTCCTCGAGGTGAGCGCATTACCTGCACTAAGGGTGCCCCTCTGTTCGTTCTGAAGACTGTCGAGGAGGACCATCCTATCCCCCTGAACGTAAACGGTCCTATCATCACTTCGGTTCGTCTCTATTGTCGCGTGACTCATGCGACAACTTGCAGTCATTACCCGATTGGAGGCGGAATAGACCAAGACTACTGAAAGCTCCAAAATCAACGATTCCACTTACCATGTTGCAATGAACTTGAAACGTTGTGAATGACGGTTCTTGTGGAAATGTTCCAGATGGAAACGGAAGTTATTTCCCCCCAGAATACCTTGTCACAAGTCATACAACTAGGCTATCAAATGTGCCGGTGGAGGTGTAATGGTTGATGGGAAGCCCACTGGAGTTGGTGCGTTTCTTGGTCTAGAGCCTCCTTCTTTTCGTGATGGTTGAGACCTAGTGATGAGATTGAAGGTTCCGAGTTCCCTGCTTGAGCATGTGAACCAGATATTCCCGGTTATAGTATATCAAGAAGCAGAGCAACAAGACCACTAAGGACTGTCGGTAGCGTCCTGGACGAGTCCCATTGGCCTTGGGCGTCTCCTTTCCCCCCACTTCAAGAGCATATGAGCGAGATTTTCGCCTAGCTCCTGGTCCGTCCGCCCAAGAAAAACAGGGAGCTGAGATCCTCCTGTGAACTACATGCCTAAGATAACACCAGACAGGGATACTTTCTAGCCATGCCTAGGTGCAAAAGGGGTGGCTAGCTGCCTCGCCTCTATGTCAATATCTCATATTCCGTATGTACGCTTCTGAAGAATACCCTTGCTATCGTCGGTTTATCTCCCCTGCAGAGCAGGAAAAAGCTCACCCACGTACATCGTGTTTCCTCTTCTCTCCCATCCCACGGAGGCTCGCCTGGCTCGTCAATTCCACCCGGGGTCGTCCGTGGTGCATTCCGCCAAATCTCCCCTCCTTTTCCATCAACACCCTGAGACTTGTCCTCACGTTCATCGAGTCGCCGGAGAAATTTGACCCAACGAGTAGCTTCACGACATTGGACTAGGAGACTACAACGTCAACAAGGCCCAGGGTGGGAAGAACGACCGCGTTGGTAATGCCGAGAACACAAGGGATTTTGGGGAGACTAGATAACAACGTCCACGAGTTTTCACGGCTCGTTTTGGAACAATGATGATAGGGAGGACATAACAGACCGAAACTATACTAGCTCAAAGTCAGTCACTTATAGAGCTCGCAGCTATCCCAGTCGATACCGCCAAAGAGGCGAAGGCCATTGAGGGATACCGAAACAAGTTTTACCGAGATTTCAATAGATCTACCTCAATCACACGGTCTTATAAAGATAAAGACCGATCATAAAGACGGTGAAACGCTATCCACAGAAAAGGTTAGAGGAGCCGTCTCTGCCAAGACAAAATGCAAGAATTGCAGACGTTGGCCGACTCCCACATGCGATTTTAAGCACACCATACCAATCCAGATGGGGACAGATCACCGAGGAGAACGAGAAGGCTAGCGGGATACCTGAACAACTTGAAGATTACTAGATATCCAAATTGTCCTCTGGCAGCCGAGATACTGCGTGCGAAGCTGGACCTGCCAACCAGCCCGTCCAACCACCAGGGGTAACGACTTAAGAAGAACGTGCTAGAGTAGGATTTACACGACTTCTTTGACTTGAGGCGGCGGAACATACGACGAAGATATGAAAAGATCTCTGAGGACTTCGATATCAGACGCAATGATATTCCAACTAACGAGGACGCCGACGAGGGTCCTCATCGCCCGTCATTAACACGACGGTCAACGGAATCACGAAGGCATACCTTTACCCACTTAATTCATGCGCTGACCTATCTCTCCGCCGCATGTTACCATTCCCCCTTATCACCCTGAACTAGCCTGGTCCTTTTTTCATATTCTATCCTCATCTTTTACTTCTACTCCACAAGACCCCACAGGGGATTGGATTCAACCCTGCACGCCGTCATAATCCACTCTCTCCAACATTATGATACGGTCAACATAGTGGCGATGGGAACTGAGATACTAGACAGGGATTCAGTTGAGTTACCTAGTCTCACATTACATCATATTAAATGGTCTAGTCGAGAATTGGGAGCATCGGGAAGTAGATGCTTGAAAATAACGCATTTTCAAACTTTATAACGTACAAGACTTTGGAATCCGAACGGATTAACTGGCAGATATGTTAGGTAGCTAGCAATACGTAAATAAACACTAATGAAAAGAGAATGAACCTATCATAGATTCAATTAGTAATCTGAGAAAGTAAATAAAATGATAGCTCGAAAGTTATGTACCTCCTTCAACTTGACATTGGCAAATCGGACGCGCGTATGATGTTGTATTGCTTTATTATTCGCTCCTACTAGATTAAGGTCCTAATGACATTATACCTATCATAGTATACTTAATACTTCATACATGGTTACTAAGCCACGCATAAGTTATGAATTGAAACTAGAGTAAATAGAAACTATAAAATTATCAAAGCGTTAATTAAATTAATATATTAAGATATATATTATATATATAATTAAATATATTATATTAATATTATAAGAATATATTTAACTTTTATATTTAAGGTTATATTTTTAAATAAATAAATTTATTTTTTTATATAAAAAAATAAGTTTAATATATTAAAAAAAATAAGTAATAAAAATATATTAACTTTATATAAAAAGTAAAAGAAATTAATAATTTATTATAATTTATTATTATATAAAATATATTTTATAAATTTATAATTAATTTTATTATTTAGCTTTATTATATTTAGCTTTATTTTTAAAGATTATTTTTATCTTAAATATAAATAATTATATTATCTTTATTATTTATATTTTTAATCTTTATTCTTTAAATTTTACGCTTATTTTTATCCTTATATCCTTTTTAATTTTTTATATTTTTAAATAATAAGGATATAAAAGATAAATTTATTATTAATTTATTATTTATATTAATATATTTTTTAAATTATAATAATATAAATTTATAATAATTATTAATATTATTATAATTATTATTTTTATTATAATTAAAAAATTAAATTTATTATTTTAATTTATTAATTAATAACTTATTAAAATTAATATTAAAATTATAATAATTATATATATCCTTTAAAAATATATTATAAAAAATAAATTTAAAAATATTTATAAATAAGATATTATAATTATCCTTCTTTTAATAATATATTAAACAGTAACTATTTTTATTATTAAACTTATTATAAATTTCAAATTATAATTTAAGGAATATCTTCTTATAAAATTTATTAATCTTTCTTAAAATTATTATTAAAATCATTTTAAATAAGCTAAAGTTAAAAACTAATATTATTTATACTCTTATTATTAAATATTAATATAATAATATTATTAAAAAAAACCAAATAAAATAAATAAATAAATATTAAATAAAAACCTTTAATATAAAAAAATATAAAAAATTATAATAAGAAATAACCATTTTAAAATTTATATTTATTAATTTATTAAATAATTAAAATATATAAATAAATATTAAATAAAATTTATAAACTTTATAATATATAAAAACATTAAGCTTTAAAATTATAATTATATTATTATAATTAAGGAAATAATAAAACCTTTATATTAA